>JBCAUI010548312.1:0-10492 GCA_038406195.1 Haplosyllis anthogorgicola
TACCAGATCGTTATAACTGCTATCATTTCCAGTTGAGCTATTATCAATAAACCAGCAATTACATCTTCAAATCACTGCTTGCGAAATATACAAATATACCGCCGAAACGACGTCTGACAGTTAGTTAGTAAACGTCAAATTCTTGCGAAATATAAAGGACATGCTCCTGATGAATAATATGAAAAATATGGTAAAAATTCCCGTTCTCCGCAAGAGAAATCCGGATCCACTACCATGTGAGCAGTTTGCGATAGTATTGCGTACTGCTAGGAAGTATCAGAGGTGAAATTTTACCTGTTCCCATGCAGTCCCACACCTGTGCGCTGCTGTATTGACCCGCATTTCAACTTTGCGATAACAGTCACTGCTCCCAAACAGCAAGCTCCAAATTTGGAACTGTAATCAACAAATGTAGTACAAGTTGTCCTTATATGATTAACTAGGTCATTATGCCCTATTAAAGATGCACATGTTCGCAAAATGTTCCTTGTTGGAGGTAAGTGGACATTTTTATGACATTTTTGACATGATGTAAATATTGACAAGCCGAAAACTACACACTGACCAATGGTAAGAAACTCTGCAATCAAATGGCAATGAATTTGTAACGTTTACATAATGCAGGCTTATGTCATTAGGGGTTTATATTCTGTGCTTTCATGTCAGTTTTCGAACACTGAATAAACTTTGATCTGAATGTGTGTGCTGCACTACAGTACTCAACCAAATGATGTTAGTAACGTTCAGTAGACAAGCTCTACATGGCCATCGAGAAAAATAAGGCACAGACAGCAAAGGTTACACAAAGAGAAAGACGAAAACGTACAAATCATATGGTTAGTTGTGTTAAAAACGGTCAATAAATGCAGGAATTCGGTTGTTGTGAGCTTTATGCATGACTGATGCCATTGTATAACATTCATTGGCCTTCAATTGAATGGCCATCAATTAGTACAGGGTTGTGTGGAGTGGGTCATAAATATTCGTTCCTTGATTTTATCTTTCTGTATGATGTGGCAGGATATGAAACTAAACATAAATAGAATGGTTAATGTGGACCTTTTCTTCCGTCAACATCTTGCACAGGAAATGAAAGGAACAATATTGATTTACGCGAAGTGAATTACAAATTTATGTCATCTTAGAGCCTATAAATTTATGTCTGTATCAGAATGCCTGTAACTTTATGAGCCATTGTAACTTAATATCAAAATCAATAGGACTGCACATAAAATGGAATATTGTATCATTTGTTGATTTAAAATGTATGGCCGCATGTGATAAAGAAACACGACCATTATCATTGGATCATATGATAACGTATGCAAAATTGTCGGATATTTGGCATTTAATCATTGCAATGGATGTTTGCAGATCCATCCATATGATACATGAGGAAATTAACGTGACGACCTGGTCATTTCAAATTATTTATTCCTTTGATAAAGTGATTTGAGCGATCGTTAATTATTCATGTGGGTAAGTGATTTGTTTAATTGAATTGATTTGTACAAATGCGATACTGGTACTTTTTAAACGTTATTGAAACACGCCCACTTATGAGCAACAAATGCACAGGGTCTTTCGTATTTATGTCGATCTAAAGTGAGGTAAATGTTGAGATCCAATTCGAGGAATAACTATCGTGCACGTTAGTGAGTAAAATTTTGAAGGGTATGATCTGTTCGACGTGTGATCAAACATTTTGACACGTTTGGGTCAAGCTCAACATCACAGCACTGAAAATTTCCAATTTTAATTGTCATCTGCCGAAGTCATATGTTCTAATATTTGCGAGCAATACACAAGGGCAATGTTAAAGTACAAGACTTCGGTTAGAGTTACCACCAGGAGTGCTGCAGGCTAAAGACTGCAGTTAGAGTTAACAGAAGGGGTGCTTCAGGCTTTCCACCTCACACCTGCAGCTGCAGTCACGTGACAGTCTAGAGACTATCCTATTGGTTAATTAGAGTTACGCATTATCATCATTAGTATCTTTGGTAGCCATTTTTAATCAGTTCTAATTGCACCTCTTGAGAGACTACATGTATTTCACATCAGAGTTAAAAAATATATTAAAAGTCTAGAGACTGTTGTTCTAGTCTTTTTACAGGCAAGGTTAAGGTCATTTGAAAGTCATGGTTATTTCAAGGTCAAATTGTTGGGTTTTTTTCACAAATAAATTATTTATGTTTTAATGGATATGGTGTTTTAATGACTATGTGCGAAGCGGGCAGTTTGGTCTTTGACTGTAAGACATTCTTGTTATTTATTATGTTATTATTACTATTTAATTGTTATATATTATTGTCATTTCTTCGTGCCATATGTCATTTTATAGGTGACTACACACCTACCGTGGGTTACCGCAATTGAGATGTTTGTGTTATGAACAGTCACACTATATTTGGTGCTTTATGACTACTCTGCTTTTAAACATAAAGATGTTACGGCATTTATTATACCAGAGTGTAAATGACGGAAAGGCGGAATGCAATACGAGGTGAATTAAACCATTTGAAAGATTTGACACGTTTCTAGGAAAGTTATAACTACACAGACGATACCAGATGTTCGTATACATGTGTAATGATGTTGTTGGGATGTGAACACTTTACTTTTCTGTAATGACCTCTATTGTTTTTACTTTCTATCGGTGATTGATACAGAAATTATTCGTGTGGTAGTTTGCTGAGGCACGAAACGGTTTCGATTGTTTAAAATCATTGTGGTTTTGTTTACTTTAGTGATTTTTGTAATTAACGTTGTAGGTAACGGTCTCGATTTTGTTTGCATAAGATAAAGAGAGATGCACGAGATTAGGAGTCAATGTGCCAAGTAAGTAAGGCTTATATATTCGACCCCTGGACTGTTTAGTGTTGGTAATTAAACTGGTAAATATTTTTGATAACAGTATATATACATTCGAAATGTGGATGGTTTGGGCACAGAACAAACCAGTGGCCTGTTTATTACACGTTATTTCTTCCTGCCATGTGTCATTTTTGTTGCGATGACCAATTTTATGTATTGTAATAAGTAATTGGCAGCAGAAAAAAACCTTTCGAATGTATGATTTCAAAGTTATGGCTCTTGATACATATACCAATATATCTGATATGGTGTTAGAGATGTTGGGGTAAAACAAAGCCTCACCACACCAGTGTGTAAAATCGGCACCATCAAAGATTGGTTCAAGAGCCATCTTGTCAAGGTGGCTAGATTATTTTTGTAATGTACCCACAGAATTGACAGTCGAAATAGTCGCTTTAAATAATCTACAATTACATATGTAAAAAAATATTAACACAATTGGTAAATATTATATTTATTGTTCAAGATGTCAAAAGCAAAAACTAAATTTTACACCGTTCGTTTCTAAGGTATCGTACTATAAAAGCCTGAAAGAAATTGTAGCGCACAGACATAACAAAACATATTTCAAAATGGCAGTTATATAACACGTTGTAAATAACGCTTTATTTTGTTTGGTACCATGTTATTAATACATGTAATTATCGTTATTTGTTTCTTACCTTTGCAATACAAATATTTAAAAAGTTAAAAAGAAAAGATTGGTTAAAGAGTGCGATTCTTCAGTAGGATGAGATGCCTACCATAAGCGTCACTTGATGACTGAATTGTCGGCAACTGCGTTAATTTTTTATTTTTTTATTACCGCCCGCGTATGCGGGAAGGTAATGTTTTCAGTCGTGTCTGTCTGTCTGTGTGTCTGTCTGTCTTTCTGTCGGTGTGTCTGTCTGTCTGTCTGTTTGGGCTATAACTTTTGAACTGCTTGACCTAGAAACTTCATTTTTGGTATGGAGGTACATCTTTACAATGTCTAGGTCAAGTTTGAGTACCAAGGTCATTGGATCAAGTTCAAGGTCACAGGAATAAAAAATTGTCCATTTTTTTACCTTTATCTGCATATATCATATGTTATAGTGCTTCTGACTAGTAAATGAGGTCAAGGTCACAATAAAGGTCAAGGTAATTTGAAGGTCAAGGTCATTTGAAGGTCATTTTCAAATTGATTGTTCACTTTGCAAGTCTCAATTGTTTTAATATTTGTGACTACTAAATAAGGTCAATGTCAAATTATAGATCAAGGTCATTTAAAGGTCAAGCTTTTTTGAAGGTCCAATTTAATTTTGTTGTAAATTTTTTCATGTTTTTAAATGTTTATGGCATTTTAATTACTATTTGCGAAGTGGGCGGTGGGCCTTCGACTGAAAGGCATTCTTGTTTTGTCTTTTATTTTTCATTTATTTATTTATTTATTTGTATTTTTATTTTGTAGTTCAAAATGTAACATGCATGATTTTCAATTGATGCAGAAATCAGAGGTTGGCCATGAGACCATCTGGGTGTTCTGTGTTATGTTGTTTATTTGTTTGATTTAATACTGCCCGTAAACATTCAACAGTAAATGCAGTGGGGAATGTGGACATATTACCACTGCACAAAACATTGATTATTTGACAGTCTACATGTATTGCACAATAGTGAAACATCTCCTCGCATGCTCGAAAACATTCACCGTATTTGTTTAAATGCACACGCCCTAATTAACGCGCACCCCCTGTTTTTGTCAAATTTACGGATTTTTTTTTGCAACTGTAGATGAGATCCACTGTAAACTTTTTCCAAGTAGGCAAGAGAAGTTGCAGAAAGTTTTGCCTGTTCTATCCAATGAAACTTTTTATTGCCTCACACATCCAGGATGTAAAGATTTGGTTGCATTATTTGCATAAAATGTTACTGATTATACAAAAATCCCCAACGGCAGCTGCCAAACATTTGGTTAGAGAAGATACTTAAATGTGTACACATACATGTACTTCCAAAATTTGGTCGTCCGCTCATGCGTGTTATTTGATCAAATACGGTTTTTTGTTTTCATCACAAATTACACATTTTGTCATATCATCAAAGTTGAAAACATCTCTCAAAGAGATGTAAACGTGATCTTGCTCGGATACTTGTCTGGCTTCTTCCTCTGCCGAAATAACTTGGTTGTTTGTGTTGTCCACATGTCTGTGGCAAATGACGATATGTCGCTCTCAGTTCCTTTATCTGTTTCAGTAAATCAATTCGTTAGATACAATAGGGGTAGGTCATAAAGTATGGAGGCAGAAGAGAAAAATCAGTGGCCAACTTGTGTGTTGAAATAGGAGGGTATGCGTACCAGTCACACACACACACACACACACACACACACACAAACACACGCATATATACACACACACGCACAAGGACATCTTACACTATGGGCACTCACAGCATCACAATGTCTGCTGCCAGTTGGGGAATTGTAACAAGTTTTTAAAGTTTTTTCGGTGTTGTTGGGGGAGGGGGAGAATGGGCGCCTTCTTACACTTTTTTTGAAAGGCCTTGAAAACGAGATCAATCTTGGCCGCTTCGAGGGGCCGCGTGCCACCCCTCCACACATTAGAACTAGAACTGTTTACACCCCAAAGAATACTTTTAATGACTTATAAATTTACTACTAGTCAGTTATTACCGATATGGTGTAAAAGTACAATGAGAAACAGAAAATATGCATCTGTCGTTTGCTTTTAGATTTTCTTTAATCTAATTTCAGTTTGTGACTGTGGTACTGGTCCCGACATGCGAAAGAACAAAAAGATACTTTTCCAAATGCTGGGGCTCGGTACGGTAGCTGCCACCCTGGGGCTGGTACTGTTCATGAGGGAACTGATCAAAAGCCCGTTACTCGTGCGTCCATTACAACGTCCGCAAACAACGAAGCAGCCAGTGACTTTACCGCCTGGAAAGGTAGCTTTCAATTCAAACGAACAAAACAGCTGCCCCGGTATCCTTTCGGAACCCGACACAAGTGTGTATCCGGAGCTTGCTAGAAATAGAAGCAAACACGATATCAATTATTACTACGCCAAGCATAACAAAGACGGAGAGATTCAGGACACAGTTGTGATATTGACGCCAATTTCAAACAGTGTGGACCACCTTACGCGATACTTTAAGCTGTTATGTGCTTTGAATTATCCACACGATAAAATATCCGTTGTGCTGGGTGAGGATTCTAGTGACGATGAGAAAACATACAGGACAACAGTTGATGCTATACAGTTGATAAAGCCTTTCTTTCGTCGCGTCGAAGTTGTCCATTTACACGAAAACTTCGACAAAGGGTATGCCAGCGACAGGCATGAACAGAGCTTCCAGGTGAAAAGACGAAAGCATCTGGCAAAATCCAGAAACAAGTTATTACACGCTGGGTTACGTGATGAGAAGTGGGTGTTATGGATGGACGTAGACTTAGCGTATTATCCTCACGATATGATACAACAAATGATCGCGGTTCAAAAACACGTCGTCGCCCCTTCTTGTATCTATGTGAAAAGTAACAGGAAAATTGACGTTTACGACAGAAACACATGGAAAGAGACGGAAAGCTCATTGGAGTTTCAAAAAGAGAAACCGAAAAACTTTGTAATGCTAGAAGGCTACACAGATTCATTGCGGAGTTTTCTGCTATCGTACCGCACTCAGGGAGAGGCATACGTTGATCTTGATGGTGTAGGGGGTGCTGTATTATTGGTGTATGCTGAGTGCCACAGGAGGGGCTTAATATTCCCTTCATTTGTGTATGAACATCATTTAGAGACGGAAGGGTTGGGGAAAATAGCCAAAGACATGGGTTATGAAATTGTTGGATTACCATTTTTGGAAGTCATTCATTCTTGATTTGTACACAAAACTACTTCAGTGGTTATTAACACTCTAAACGTGCCTTGTGAAATCATGAAAGATAATATTTTATTTTTAGTAAAGGTGTAAAATTTCATTGCGGTAAAAGTTGTGGAACCGAAACGGTATTTTAAATTTTAAGGTATGTAGGTTTGACAGGATTTTAGTGTATTTGGTTGGATAAATTGTGAGCTTAAATTTACGATTGCCAAAAATAAAGATTGATAGATCGTATTTGGTGGAAACAAAAAGAAATTTATATTCTTTTATAGTTTGTCTACTTTTTATTTTATCTACATTTTATTAATCAAACGACCGAAATAAGCAACCATAAAATTTCATAAGTCGTCAGCATTATGATTGTTGATATGTATACATGTATTTGAATGTATGTGATAAATAGCTGTGTCTCGTAATTTCATTTACATTCAAAGCGAGATGAATACAAATATATATGTGAAAATTAATAACAAAGAATTAACGGCTGCTTTTCAAATATGAAATAACAACTTCAAGTAGTCCCGATCTTTGAAAAAAAATTTAATTATTTTAATCTTCGCACAAGAATATAAAACCAAAAAAAAAGTATTTTGTCTACTAATGATAATTACATACAAATGGTGCTTCTTGTTTTTGGTAAAAGTGAAATGCCGCAGGGAATATTTATGTCGGAATACATTAGACTGTGGTTCGAATAATTTTTGATGATTTATGTATAAATTGTGGTTAATTACTTCAATTACCTTAATTGGAAACATGTTATACACAACGCTGATTGTGTATAACAAAAAGAAACAAACCTTGTAAGGACATTCGAAAACAGATTGTAGCCATTCATCCAAATCTTAGTTACACGATTCAAACATACAGGAAGTTCACCTATTCAAGAATCGCGCGCTAAATAACTTTAGTATATTTTGAACGCTTGAATAAGGCTACATCGTGAAAATCATTGAATTATTCAGAAACTGTCTTTTACCTGTCTATTGTTTTTAATGAATACCTGTTTAGTTGCAGTTTTAATTCTACAAGAAGAAGTTTATTTTATGTTTTAAACTAGTGATTCACTGTACAAGCGATGTGTTTGGGGAAAGAAGTGAAAATTAAATTGAAATTTTAAAGAAAGACAACAAATCTGAAAAGTTGTAAAATTAAGCAGATGGAGTTTTATGTATGTATGTTTTACTATGAATGCCTAAATAATAATTGTCCTAAAAGAATACATAAATTTATATACTTTAAACCGTTTAAATCAATGGTGAAATGTTAAGTGGCAATCACAATATTGACTTATTTTGGTGCATAATATTGTCGTTCTATAAATTTGTGATAGATTAACGAGCCTTAAACAATCTGTCCATGATCAGTTGCATTTAGAACTGAAATCTGGCAAAACGTGACTGTGATTTTCAAATACGATTAGTCAAATAGAGGGTCTCTTTAAAAGTTACTAGCAGAAACAGATAATATTGAGTCAATATTTTAATGTTAGAATATGTATGTGTTCAACCTTAATTTTATTTCAAATGCACGATGAAGCTGGTTATTTTTAACATCTCTACTAGCTGGACGAAAGTATCATTAAAGTATACATTACTCAGTGCGTTCTTGTAAATTTTTAATTAGTTATTGATAAGATCCGTGAATTGATAATTGACTAAATTGTAAACTGTTTTTATCCAAAAAATACCATTACGCCTTGTACTTGTGTCCTGTATTGTTTTTTGGGTTTTTTTTCGTTTAATCACAAGTCATATCTTCGGCTTTTGCATCAAATTATTTGGATTACCACTTCTAAATCTGGATTTATGAGAAAAAAAAACCTGTGGAGGCGATACATGTGGTCATCACAAAACATTGACCTTGCAAGTCGATTTGCGAAAATGCTGAAAAAAATCTACATTAAGAGTTTGGCTTTTTAAAGGCAAATTTCAAATTCAACTCTAACTCTCGGTACTTGTCCGCGCCCGGGTGTTTTTTGACCATTCAGTCTCATGTCGTGTACCAACTGCTTTAGGTTGTGTTCTCAAGCAATCCAACTGGATGCACGCAAAAGACGGGACAGTAAATGACGGGACAATTTCTTTTAATTAAAAATTTAGTGTTGGCATAAATTCTCAAATCACAGGACCTATTAGAAGGATTTTTAGTTTTGATGAAAAAGTTAAAGTTTCTGTACAATCATATCTACATTATCGCAAAAGTTTGTGCCTTACATAAAATACTGTACAGCTGAAATAATAGATCTATTATGCCAGACACACATGCGTTCTTTCTGTTGCTGTGCTTTTTTAAAAAATAAAACCCTCCCAACTAAGCAACCGAAATAGTTTCGATCTGTAGTTACTGTCACTACGAATGCCAACACCAAGCTACAAGAAGAACTTGAAGCTGGTGTTTGGTTATATATAATTACTTTAGATTTAATAAAAGCAACCACCCCTCTCAAGAAATTAATTATTTGTACTCTGTACCCCACTCTTCTAAGACAAAAATATTTTCCGTGACTTCAATTAAAGGAGATGGGGCCATCTGTAAGCAACGATTAACCTAATAAAGATCTATTTTAAATTATCAATATAAATAACATTTTCTTTCCCAGCTTTGGAAAATACTAATATATAATATGAGAAGTCTAGGAACAATGCTATAAATAGCAATTTATCGTTTCCAAATTTATAACTCAACTATTTATAAATTTATAAATGTGAGATTATTATGGAGTATATTTCAGCCACAAATGATAAAATAAAACCCGACACCAAATTCTGTGCCTGAAGATAATTATTAATATTGATAAGATGTGCAAATACACACAATGTTTGCATTCTACTGCATTGAGTCAAAACTGGTTACTCACACACAAGTGACCAATGTTTGGAACAGTAAAATGTCACGATTACTTTTATTCGCATCAATATAAAAAAATGACGTTCTAATGTCTACAAACGTTCCAATAAATCAGATTTTCGTTTTGAACAATGAATGAATCGATGCCTGTACCTCATGGAAAAAGTCTCCATCCCTTGTGAAGTCTTGCAATTCAAATATTTATCAAGATTACCTTTAAAATTTACCAATTAGCTCAAGTATGATTCATTTTCTTTTTATCCATTTCGTAAACCAAAATTTGAACCTGTGTTTTGAGGGATCGAGAACAGACGATACTAGGTGAGCTGAGGTATTGTTCGTTTACAAAATGTCTTCCAAAAGTTCGCTGCTTTGCTGCTATACTTGCTGGTAAGTAATTTGTATCGAGAGATATTTTAGTACAGCAAATATATAGAAACGATTTTATACAATGTATGTGTGTACATTGAGATTTCTGCAGACAAAGACACCGTGTTGTAGACTCTATCAAACAGCCAGTCACTTTCTCTTCGTACGTTTTGCAATTCGTATCTGAATATTTTACCATTTCCGTAAATGACAGGTATCCAGGCCACCTATGCGCTCCATAACTGTTACCAGTGTAACTGGGAAGACAACATAGGAAGCGAATCTGGAAATAGAAATTGCATAGCTCCTGAACAGGGAGACACAAGTCAAACGACTGAGAGTAGATGTACACATTGCAAAGTAAGTAAAGTAACTCCGGGGAAACATTTTCGAAAACCCCAATTTTCAGAAGACCAGGGCGTAAGCTCACACCCTCCCCTGTTTTCATACACCCTCCCTGTCGTACCGATTTCAAGTCGACGGGAGGTCCGTGTCGAAAGTAAGACAACTAAATGAATTCAGTGCAGGTAAGCTA
>JBCAUI010548323.1:0-10491 GCA_038406195.1 Haplosyllis anthogorgicola
GCATACTCTCTGGGATCATGTTATTATGGTAAAAATTCGAATTTTGTGATTTTTTCATTTTCAGGTGGTTTTCTGGGACCCCCCCCACCCCCTGGATGTTCAGGGTGGCGGGAGCCCTTGTCAATTTTTTTTTTAAATATGTGGTTTTTGATTTAAATGAAAATGCCATTGAGTTTGAGTCTCTATCTCGAGTGGTTCTCGCATAATTGGCATTTTCCCCCCAGTGATGGGAGGCAAGCTGGGGCCTTGATCTCTGATCAACTTGTTTATTATTCGTGAGCGATCACTTTGAAACACCCAAACCTCAGCATGCAGAAGGAATTGTGCAATGAAGTGTAGTTTAACTCTATCCAGTTAAACTAATTTTTACCTAAAAATTCCCACCATAACCCATTTCTTCCTACATTCTTCCTACGACTGTACATAGGGGCAGATCGAGGATTTCCCATTGGGGGGGGCGCCCAGCGGGTGCCAACCCTATTTTCGCCCAAAATTTAGCAAAATGTGCATGAAAACGAAGAAAATTTGGGCCGTTGGGGGGGGGCACGCCGGTGGCGCCCCCTAGATCCGCCAATGGTACATGTCACGGGAGATTACTACCAATAACTCCCATTTTGTTTCGTGGGCCTAGCAGTCGGTACGACCAGGTCAGCCGGTCGGCGCAATACACAGCAATTTGGTCTTCCGAGAGGGTGTAGCAGTCCCACCTACACATCTTACGCAAGGCAGTATTGTCGGCTGGTCAGTATAGCAGTGTGACACAACACAACTACTTAACTAACTTAAGAGACACCTCCATACAGAGTGGTCGGCAAACAACACAACTAAATAATAACACAACGTCCTGCCCTAGGTGGCTGACTGGGGTCGGGTTGACAGTGTTAGCAACCTTGCCCCTAAGGAGTTCGGTACCAAATGAGTGTTGACTGTACGGGCTACTCTGGTTTTATGCCTTTTGCGGATAACATCATCAAACCATGACATAATGCATTACATCATGGTTGTGATGCAACACGTTCCACTGTGATGTAGGCTTACATCACCATGGACCACGCATGCACAATGCATCACCAGGGTATGTTTCAGAAAATAGATTTAGTGGCCCGACCGGGTCGACCCGACCAACACAAAAATTGTGCCTTTCGAGTCTCCGGACAGCACCGAGAGCCGTGTTGTATGCGGGAAGGCCTTCACACCGTCACACATATATGTACATGTATGCGATTTTTTTTTGCTCAACTCGCACACGTTGAAGCATACTGAGTTGGGAACCTCGTTAACATAAGGAGCAATAACTGTTTTACTTTTAGATTTGTTATTTTATTATATAGTTCATTAACAAACACTACAAAGCGGTCATTTTACAATGTAAACGTTAACTTGTACGGTCTTCGAAATAGCAAATGGTTCAGAATCTTATCAAACGTTAACTTGTACGGTCTTCGAAATAGCAAATGGTTCAGAATCTTATCAAACCTATTGTCCAAATGAGATTTGTTCAAGATTTTAATTTTTGGTTAACTGAGTGGTGATAAACAATGAATCGTTTTTGTTTCTTGGCACATTTAGCGAGGCAAACAACTTTAATTAATTGTTGACACTGATAGTTCATGGTTTTCTGAAATGCACAAAAAGTTTGGCACTAGATTCAACGTGGCAATTTATGGATAATCTGGTATGCAAGTCTGCTGTACAAATTTGGTGTCTCAGAAATGATTTCAAATGGTGAAGTTTGAAGCATTGCAAGAACTGTTCTAGCAATTTGGAAATTAGTTTGGGGCATTTTTAATGATATCTGCAAGCATTCTACAAGTATAACACACAATATACACAACAGAAATATAGCGAGTATCTGATAGCTACATCAGCTATCATGGTTAGGATTCATAACTGCTTAAAAAGTTTCAATAACAAAATGTTCAAAAAACGTAAAACTGTTACTATGCACTGTTAAATACTACGCAGTGCCAACATGATATGTACCCAAGTACAATTGTGTCATAATTATTTAACATAAAACCGTTTGTAGCTGTCTACAAGCTGGGACAGGGAGGAATTCTAACATGCATAAATAATTCTACAACCAAATTGACTAGATTTAAAAACACTAACCATGCAATAAAACACTAAAAAGGGAGAAGAAGAAATACCCAATTACGCCATGTTGGTTTACATACTCAAGAAGATAAAATAAAACATATCTTTGTCGATAAAACCGTAGCTGTAAATAACATTCGTATATTTACAAGTACAGTAGGACTTGTCTTGAGCGACAGTGAACTTTTCCCACCAAAAAGTATCGTAAATGGCAGGGTGTCGCCCAAGACTGTGTCATTTAAACATGTTTTAACAACATTACATATTGAGAAAAGTGTCGTAAAAAAGACACGATGTAGTTCAAGACAAGTTCTACAGTATATATTTAAATGCAGTTTCTAGAATCTTTTTTTACCCTAATAACTGTACAAGTATTATCATAATTTATAGAAAATTAAAACAATACCTTTACTTTTCAAACTCACGCACTCTTTACATTCAGCACCATTTTTTATTACATTGTTCTTCATAAAAAATTGTATGTCATATGCAAAACTGTCAAGTTATGATATCAATGGTAAGACTTTAATGCTGGCCCATTCCCCATGGTGTGTGGTACAGGGCCGACATAGCATGTGCATGCTGAATCATTGTGCTTGTTGCATTCTCTGCATTCAACATGGCAGCCATATTTGCACTTGGGGGTGCACCGGGTACTGGCCATGAAGGTGCACCTGGGTTATTTGGTCCTAGATTCACATGAGCCGATGTCGGCTGATTTCTGTATGAAGGCATAACGGCCAATGGAGGTATACTTGACGCTAAAGTGTAGTTTCCACCACTACTGCTAGTGTCCAAGTTCAACTGGTGCTGCGTTTCGATTGATTGAACTGCTGCATTGATCTCACACTCTAGTGTTCTGTGTCCCGTACCACTGCCCTCTATTGTTGGCAGTTGTGATGGATCTTGCACTTGGTCTCCCTGGGGTAAGGCTTGTGCCCTGTTACCCTGAACACTGCTTTGGCTAGCCTGATCATGCGACCTAACCCTATGGTCTTGTGTCTTTGCTGGGAAGCGACAAGCGTTAGCAGCCAGATTTGCAGCCTCAATTGTTTTTCTTCGCTGTCCAGCTCCTGGGTGGTCACCCGGAGGCCTACCACCCTGTTTGCGCTCCCTAAATACTATTGAGTTAGCTGGTGGTTGTATGTTATGTTTGTTCTGCAGATGGTGCTTCAACGTGTTGCTGTATCTGAAGCTTGCTGGGCAACAGTTACATTTATACGGAAAAGCGTTGTCATGGATTCGCTTGTGTCGACGTAGATTCGAAGGCGACAAATAGAAAGGAAATAATCTTTTCATCGAAAAGCATTTATACATACATGTATGATATAAACAACTTGCATTTTTTGCTTTGCATATTCACGTAGTCTTTTTTTGGAGTTCATCATTTAAGTAAATTGGAACATTCCCACACAAGAATGAATCAAGGTGGTACTTTATCGATGGTACGTTGAATTCAGTCTTGTAAAAAAAATGAAAATCCGAACAGGATGGCCAGGTATTGTGCTTGTCTGCAGTTGTCCCCACTTACATTGATATCGCTTGTATCGATATCCCACTTATATCAATGTAATCTCTTGCAGTCAGGCAAGTTATGTAGATATTTGCCCCATTGAAATCGATATCCCGCTTATACCAATACAATTTTATGTAACCAAATATATCGATATAACCAGGGACCAGTGTATGCACTATGCAGATACTTACACATGAGAAGTCTTTGCCACAAACAGCGCAGACGTAGAGCCTGAGTCCAGAATGCATGATCTGGATGTGCTGCCGTAAATCCTGGTTGTTAGTAAATGCCGCACCACATGTGTCACACAGCTTGTCTCGGACCTACACCAGATATAAATACCTTTTAACTAAATCGATAATGCTCCTTCCTAGAGCGGATACAGTGGAACTTCTTTTGGGCGAACCTTCTTTTGCACGACCAACCTTCCTCTGTGAGACCATCAGACATGAGATATAACACATTAAATTAAACAGAAAATAACCCTCTTTTGCAAGACCACCACCCCATTGGCGACCACTTTTCTTCCCAAAATTGGGTGATCGCCCAAGGGAAGGTCTACTGTACATAAAATGGTGTGCATCTTTAGTAAGAGATCAATAACAATAAGAATACTTACATTTCTACATCTCTGCATGTGGCACAACAGAGTTTCTTTTGTTCGATACGTGTTTCCACAAGTGGGACAGACGAGAGTTCTTTCCGTCTGATGAGTATTGTGATGGTGTCCTAACTGGTTGATGTTTCTGAACTTGCTGGTGCATCCTGCAATATGCCAAATATAAAGAAATGTTGTAGAACTTGTCTTGAAAGAAACCGGTCTTGAACGACGAAGAGCTCATGGCTTTTAACGATGCATATTCGTTGCATGCAAAGTTGTTAAAACTAGTTTAAATCACCCTGTCTAGGGTCACAGCCGGACTTTTACGACACTTTTGAGGGGAAAGTCCAGTGTCACTCAATACAGTTTCTACTGCGGTTACAGGGTACTGTTGGAAGCCATAGAATTCCGTCTCGTGCAACATAAATGACTATTTTTCCCCTCACCTTCAAACTGACATGCAAACGGCTTGAGAACATTGTGAGCTTCCTCCATGTGTTTCATGAACTTCTTAGTAAACTTGAACTCTTTGCTGAAATTGAAACATTACTTTGTTAATTCTACACTAAGTTGGCAGGAATGGAATGTTAACCTTGAAGTCATATGCTACCGTCGGATTAACCTTTTAATGTTATTCACGGAAAAGTTATTCCCTTACATAAAATAAATCTCCGATATTTGAACCTTGAATTCAATAAGCACAACAAAGATGTTTTGAGAGAAAACTCAAGGGCTTTCCTGTTATTCGCTTGATGCTTTTACACGTGCCAAACAAGGAAACAAATTGGGACAACAAAACTTAATTAATGGAACAGAATTTAACTGAACAATCAAAGTTACCTTTACCTTACCCAAAGTTACCATGTAGGATCTATGATACAACCATACAGATCTTCCTGACAGTGCAAACCCAGATCTCACATTGCCTTAACTTTTTACAAAATTTATAGTTTCCCATACATTTCCTCGGGTAAAATCTGTTCGCTGAACTAATACTTAAGCAACTTACTTGCATTCTTTACAAATGAGGTCTGGGAAGATTTTGACGTGTTCTTTGTTAATATGGCGTGACAGATGTTCCTGGCGAATGAACAGTTTGTTACAATGTTCGCATCGGATGTTCCTGTGTGCCTGCTCTTTGTGTATAAGAAGTGCTTCACTGCTCCTGAACGAACTCTTACAGTACACACAGTAGTTTCTACAACAGTAAAACACAAATAGATGTAGGAAATGCGATGTCTATGTCCGTGATCACTATAAGTCTATTACGTGACAACGTCGATAGACCACACTGATGCCAAAGCTAAAACGTCTGGATGTTCATGGCAAAAGATCACGGGATGCCGAGAATTTTTTTGTTTTCAAATCTGACAGATGTACCCTAGATTTGTCTGGACCCCCCTCCCCCAAACAGGATGTGACAGATCAAACAAATGCACTCTATGAGCAATATTTGTTGATTGGGTTGATTCTTTATCCATGAGGGTAATAATTTTCATTGGTTGATTGATTTCGGATATTGAGAGTGACATGCTTGCTGAGTTTACATTAAAAATGCGACAGATCTAAATCTTACCCTTTGGCATTGTTGTCCTGAGATGGAGATACGAGAAGATTGGGAGGAACTGTTACGCCATTCCCCACAAGTTCTGTAGGCATTCCTATTGGCTGTGTAGGCTGTGAAGTATAAAAGCAAGAATGAGTTAACCCTTTCAGTACTAGGGGTCTCGCGCTGAGACCCTAAAAGTTCATCGTCCTCACTTTTAGTTTATACTCTTATCAGTTGACTTGTCGGCAACATAATAATATTAGTATGTATGTGTGCGGCATACAGTTGCCCATCTAAAGGACCCATTTTTATTGGTCCAGTCAAATAGGGCTCTTGCAGGGGCTTAAAAATACTATGGCGAAATCGAGAAAAAATGCAATTTTTCACACAGACCCTCTGGTACATTTCATCACTTTTCTCAGGAAATAATAGACATGGCTTCTCCTTACAAGTAAATTTAGTTACAAAACAGTTTTCATGAACAAATTGTGGCCTCCTCAGCAAGGATTTATCATAAAACTTGAGCCTACATGAGCCCAAGTCATAAAATTGAAAAATTATGAAAAATTTTCAAAATTCTTGTTTCTGTTCATGAATTCCTGTTTGAATACAACAAACAGTATTTGGCATCATGAGCAGATTCTACCACTATTTGGCTATCATTATTCTCAAGCCAAGAGATCACATCATTGAAATTAACTTCCGGAGAGGCCAATTGGCGGGGCCCCCTATGTGATAAATTGGAAGCAATTGAGACATGTAAAAATTTCCAGTAACTGCATTTGGTGAACCACTTCTTATCGTCTGGAATGAGTACAACACAAACTGAGTTTTATATAGAGTGTAGCAATTCAAATTCTAATGCTCTTATTTACCTCCCCTGACTGGACATTGTTAACCGTTAGAGAACTGATATCAATAGTACTACTATCCTCTCCGATAACTGTGTAGGGGCAATCTGCAGTGTCTGCAAATTACATAAAAAATGCAATGAACATCACAATGTAAATACATGTCATACAATCAAATCAGATGTATGATACAAATACATCATGTTTCAGTTTTATCTTTCTAAGGTTGGAACCACTGTACAGTTTATGAATTGAAAACGAAAATTAAACGTTACCCATCATTTCGTTCTGTTCCAATTTTCGTATTCCAAGATCGGCTAATTCTTCCCCATTTAGACCCTCCAACTTCTCCTTTAATATGTCTATTGCCATGACACGACCTTTTCTCTCTTTCCGTTTCTTTCTCTCCTTGGGTTCCTTCTTTTCCCTTGGCTTGTTAGTTTTGATTTTCAGTTTATTAGCACTTCTCAGCACTTTTCCCGTTCTTAGATTTCTACTTAACCTTCGTTTTCTACCCCTGCTGCCCTCTGTGGGATCATACGTTTCATCTTCATCATCGTCAAAGTCAGGATCGTTATCAACATCATCTTCATCTACTGCATCATTATCAACTTCATTAGCATCTTCGATGTCATCTTTGTATTCAATCGGTTCTTTCTTGATTTTCTTTGGCTTTTTATCCTCCTTCTTGGCCGGTTCTTTCTTTGTTTTGGCAGCAGCTGGTTTTGCATTGTTTCTTGGCTCTTGTGTACTCTTCGTACCCGCTTTCCTTCTCGGTGTTCCTTTTCTTCTCCCTCGACCTGCTTTGGCCACTGGTGCATCTTTAAGCTTTGCTAAAATTTCACTAATGACACTGTTCTGATTTTCAATAAGTGAGGACATAAGTTCATTATCCAGATTATCATTTAGCACCCGCAGTGTTTTTCCAAATTCCTCCGAATCAGGTGGTTCTGTTTTGCACAATACTACTTCTGGAGAAGATCCTTTTGAGCCGTTATGACTATTTTTGTGTGTTGTTCCCTGATGCCTTTCTCCTATGTAGTTCTTACATAAAGTTTCAAGCTAAAATGTACAATATCACATTTGTATAATTTTTTGAAAACATTCCAAAGAAATTACAAATACCGTATTCCTTTTAATTAGGCACCTCTCTGAGAGTCTTTTTTTTTTAAGCAAAAACAATCAATTTTTTCTTTGCAGCAATCCAAAAAGCGAACATCTTCTTCTTATCATGGGAGAGACATTTTAAGTGTTAACCTTCATTATGTCAGGTTTTATACGTTGTAAAATTTATTTCTTGCAACAATCAATATTGTTATTTTAGAATTTTTAAATAAGGGACCCCTTCAAGAATTGGTCTTGGTACTCCGTGCAGTAAATAGAGGGAATACTTTTATGTGAATTTGTACAACAGTACTGTAACACTATAAATCTGATGTTCAAATCCGCCGCTCGTTTATCTTCTAAAGACAACTTTCAATTGATTAAACTTGAGATGTTTCCATAATTAATCTGATGCCAAATGTGTTCATATGTGTGCAAATGTTCATTTAATTTCCGCAAATATGACTTTTTCCAATGAAATAAATTTCCACGTGAAGGCAAAACAAATAAAACAAAATTCCTCAATATTTAATCATAATGCTCGAATCTGAGCGCAGGACGAATCTTATCCAATAATAATTGAAAACACAAAAGAACATACCTCAGCTACTTGGAAAACCTGTGCAGCATACAGTAGGTCTTTCACTGAATCTTTGTTCATGAAAACCTGAAAAATACCGTTATCAATTTACATGTGTTCTTTTTGTTCAGTCCCGTCTTTATGACCTGCATTTAGCTATTTCATGGGGCCACTAGTATCCGTTTTGTTCTTGCAGTGACTTAACTGGCTTTATAGCCATTGATTTTAAGAGCCACCTCTGACCTAAGCATCTTGGCAAGCATGCTGCCCTATTAGTTTTCGTAAGCAACATCGTGAGTGGCTTCTAGTAAGTAATGCAAATGTTGTACATTTCCGATGAAACTTTGCAAAACGTAGCAAAACCTCGTTCCTGGAACGTACCTTGCCAACATAGATGAAATCTAATAGCTGACCAAAGCATGAGGAAGACACCTGATCCAAAGCTATGACTGTTGCAAGTTCCGCATCTGCCTCATTCATTCGTTGCATAAAGTATGGTGACGCTGAAAAAGTAAAGGTGTTCCTTAGCGTCGACACACATGTTTGTGAACGCAGATATTCTATCATCTGTCACCCTGTAAGGTGTTTTAGACAGCTGACTATTCTGTATTTTAAATGAAAGCCTTGACTGAATTTCATCATATGTTTCAATTACAAATGGTCTAGAATACTGAATTTGGTATTTCAACGTACAATATTGACACAAAGTCCAATGCAACACGTGCAGCTTACCTGCAGCTAGAACACATTTATGTACGGGAAAACTTGTTCCAAAAACCTGGACTGAGAAATCACAATGTTCAGCCTCTGTCCGCTGTTGATTCAAGGACTGCAGCAAGTGCTCAATATAGTCACTTGATTGCTGCCACATTCCTGAAAACGATCCACCAAAGTCTGTCTTTGAATTTGCTGCCAGGGTACTAGGATGATCGTCAACAAATTCTACTTCACCCAGGCATTGGACTGATGGATCAGTGGGTGTTTCACCTCCAGGCTTAGTTACTGGTTGGCAATCAGTCTCTTTTTCAGGTTCAGACATCTGTTGAACTGGCGAATTCCCTTCCGAGGTTCCTGCCTGAGGAACGACCACATTTTGGGTTGATAGAGACTGGGGCTCTCCTGGTGCATGTACTTCCCCAACTGCGGTTTGTACCGACATCTTGACTGCTTCTTCAGCTGCAACAGTGAAAGGAAACACTGTAGCCGATTTGAAAATAAGTTATTTATGATATTCATGAAATTAGCATGTGCCCATCTTAATATTAACTTACCGGGCTATGAAAAAAAATTATCTACAAAAGGGCGGTTTCTACGACTGGAAATATCCAATTTAATATCTAGAGCAATGATCTATTTTCCTTGAAATAAATCTCTGAGTTAAACAAACTTAAAAATTGTAAATATACCAAAGGCCTGTAACTGTTTAATTTTCATCCAAATTAAAAGGAGAGATAGATTCTATTCAGTTTACAGTCATACGTTTGTTTTCATTTCGCCATCGTGCCCTGCCAAGACTCCACAAACTTAATTTTTTGGTTACCGCCACAAAAGCCTCGAACTGTACGATCAATTACAATGCAAGAAGAACACTTCTACGAACTAAAATATTGTTATAACAACGCTGTACAGCCAGATGCAAAGGGCAGCATTTAAAAACGTCAATTTTTGTGCAGAAGTTGAGAGACAAATTGCATTTTCTTGCACAAATAAAACTTTTCTTACCCTTGACGTCCGCCATCTTGGAATTCTGGGCTTTCCCGTTACGTGCAATCTGATTGGACAATAACAAAAAGGGATTCCTGTTATGCATTTCTATTACCAGAGAGGGCGTTACTGTCCGCCTCTACTCAAATGCCAACGAAAACAACTACTCTTTGCACTGTCGTTTATTTCCCGTTTCCTCGCCTTTCCAGGGAGTAGTCATCCCCCTAAATTAATTTACACCATCAGCATATCATAGTTCTCGCAATTTCATGATTTCTAAGTTGAAATGCTCAATGTAACCAAACATCCAAACTTGGCAGAGAAACAGAAAATCAGAGGAACTAAATGAATGAATGAATAAATAAATAACCAAGAAGCCCAGTGGCGGATCCAGGATTTCTCGTGGGGGGGGGGGGCGCCCCAATTTTTACCTGATTTTAGTGCAAAAATCCCCAAAAACTGCATGAAAATGAAGAAATTTTGGCCCGT
>JBCAUI010548334.1:0-10490 GCA_038406195.1 Haplosyllis anthogorgicola
TGGTTTCCATTCAAAATATTTAAGATGGCACCACATTCTAATATTTTCTAATATGATTAGATGGTTCGGTACCGTTTTACCTACAGTTTTCAAAACTGACAGTAAGATAAGAATTAAAAACAAAACAAGTATGGAGGAAAGTACAACCTTTCATGATATAAATATAACGATAAGCAAGTCAAGCATTCCGGAATTGGCTTCAAAATATTTTACATTTGATTTTGCAATGGCAGTTAATAAATATTGGTTAATAATTATGGTAATACTAGGTCTTCCTGGTAATACTTTAAGTTTCCTAGTAATGTTACAAAAGCATAATCGCAGTTTTACAACATGTTTATATCTAGCAGCATTAGCTGTTTCGGATAATATTGTCTTAATATTGGGAGCGCATTTCTGGGTTGCAACCGTATTTGCAGGTAAGAGCATAAATATGTTTATTGCAGAGGACTTAATGGTCTTCATTTTATGTTTATACAAAATGCCGGGTATTGATTTACACTTATGCTGTCTGCGTGTACATTTCAACATTAATTAGAGTTTAATTCAATTTTTGCACTGTCTCCATCTGCCGTATCAATTGAGATATTACCCCTTTCCGCAGAGGATGTCGTGTAATTAATCTCAAGTAGACTAATTTTTACGATCCCAACAGTTCTGAAACTCCTATCAATTTTGAAACAAAAGCCCATCAAAGGTGCAGCACTGAATTCTTGTGTTCTGAACGTTCATCTCCTGAAATTATGATCATTTTCTTTTTACATCAAAAGCACAATGTGCTCTTCAAGGGAACAGATATGCAGCATATAAATGTGTAAGGTTACAAAAGGCAGATGGAGAAAATAACTGAATCGACCTTCAGTAACACTGAAATTGTTTCACAGATCTACGGCATAGATGTGCATCAATACCAGTGGCTATTAACATTGATATCAAATGAAGATCATTTAGCCCTCTGTTCAAATTGATGGAAATTTCAGGAGCTAAAAATGAGAGAGATTTGGAAACAATAGAAATTCACGTTAAGCTTGTATTTATGAGGAAATCACAGCCTTAAGTAACTCTCGTTCTTTTCCTTAAATGCTCAAATGTATATTTTTTTCACAGACAAGAACAAAAACAGGTTGCTATTGTCACAAGTCGGGCACACAAATCTGAATAACGCAGAGGGTGAAATTCTTATCATTTTGAAACAATAGCGCATCAAAAGGACAGTGTGAAATTCTTTCCATATCTCCCTTGTGCTCTTCGTTTTCAAAATGATAGAAATTTACGAGAGGTTCTCCGTTAAAATGTTTCTGGAATATTTAGCTTTCCAACCGATTTATTTCAGGTGGAATGATACAAGTGGAATGTACAACCGTCGCATTTACATTTATGTCTTTTTCTACCACCTCAACTTGGCTTCTCGTTGTTATGACTTTCGACAGATGCCTGGCTGTTGTAAAACCGCTCTATCGTCCAAGATGGTGGACAATCAAGCACACGCGATTTATCATTGCAGGCGTGTTTATAATTTGTTCATTAATTAATATACCATACATATTTTCATCCAAGGTATGTTTACTGTTTCATAAATACAAGTAGCAAAGCATGAAAATTAAAATGGAAGTAGTGTAGGCATTTGACCCTAAATTCGCCAAGGTTTATGGACGAATTTATATTACAAATGAGTAAGAGGGTCTTACTATTTGTTATGACGTGAATCGAAGAATGTCCATTCAAAAGTGCTTTTTAAATGTATCTTTATTTGCTTTTGTCTTTGTTTTGGGGCGCTTTTGGCAAAAGAAATGATATAACCCGATTCATGAAGTTATTATTAAAAGCTGTAGTAATGAGCTCCGCATGAAATTTTACTTGTGGGGGGGGGGTGCCTAACTTTCAATAGTAATTTCATGGTCTGTAAACTACAAAACAAGTTACTTATTTGTACAACATGTATTCCCAGTCATGTCAAAATAACCTAAATACATTTAGATCAATTAGGTTCGAGTAACAATAGAGAACATCCAGTGTATTTGTTTTTGAAGGAGCAAGGTCCTAGTATCTGTCGAAAATCGAAAGTCCCCATTGATGGCCGCTGGAGCATGTAAAAAGGGCGGCATCTTCTAGTGCGAAATCTCCATAGAGTGACAAATATATTGGATGTTTTGTAACGACTGACCATGTGTCACCATCATACAATTTGATGCCCAACTGAAGTTTACAATTAGAGATAATATATTGCCATTATGATAAGTAGCTTCTGGAGAGATATTATTTTGCCGACTTGTTTGTATGTAAACTAGCACGCAAACGTCGTATCAAAACTTTAACACGGTACCTTATGGGAGCTCCCTTGTTTATCCTTATGTACACAATTGATACGTTTTTTGTGTAGAGGAAATTTTAGTTGCCCCATTACGTCATTTATTTACCACAATTTGATAAGTAAAAACAAATAAATATTAAACTTAAATTCTATTAAGCAAATATAAATAAAGAAATCGGCAAGATAATATCTTCTCGAAACTTGGCAAATCTAATGATATTTACTGGAAAGAATAATAGATCAGAAAAAAATGTTGGTGAAACATGTTCATAACTTCTTATGATGCTACAGACCATGAAATTTCTATCAATTCTGTGACAATAATGTTTAACACAGGGATATTATTCGCCTCAATAGCCTGGCATGAATTTCGATTGTTGCTGGACGTTAAAAAATTATGTCTATCAGCACGTCTTCATAAACTAAACTAAATTTTGGTGCGTTTAGCATGCGTTGAGCTTTCCACGAGCCTTTGCCTCATTGGCTGAACATTACATCGTTACGGTTGGTGTTAAGGGTGGTGCGTTTAGTTTATGAAGACGCACTGATTATCTGTTATATTGGCTTTCGCTAGGTTGTTGGAGGAGTGTGTGTTGGAATACGAGGCGATAGCCCGTGGTTAAAGGTTCTATCCTGGGGAAGTTTCACAGTAAACTTTGTTTTACCCTTTTCATCATTGGCAATAATGAACACTTTAATTATACGATCGATTCGTAAAGTGAGAAAGGACGTTTCAAATATTGGAAGTAAGTATAAAGTACTAGATCATTAACTTTTTATCAATTTTACTTCAATAGAGTTTCAATTCAACTGAAATTTAATTGTTGCGGGACATTAAATAGATGATCCGTTTCACACATCGTCGAAATCCTACTTGAAATGATTTCTTAGCTTTGTGACCTTTCGGAATTTTTTTTGTCGTCCCATTACGTCGTTTATTTATTTTCCACAATTTAAGAAATTTATATAAACACAAAATTCTAAAACTGAAATAAGTTAAAATTCTTTATCCGGGAATTATTTGAACAGAAATAAATTAAGAAATTGACAAGATAATATCTTGTCGAAACTTGACAAATGTCTTATTCACTAGATCGGCTTAAGAAGACATTATTTTGTAGATTTGTGTGTAACATACATCAGGCCCGGCGAGCTATGTGAATGATGTGAGGGATTGGTGTGCACTTTGTGAAGGAATTGTTACATTCTCCATTGACACCAATGTAAAAGTTTTGGGCACATTTTATCACTTTGAAATGCCCAAATCTCAGTACATAGAAGGAATTTTGCAATGAAATATAGTTTAACTGTACCCTGAAAAGTCCCAGATCCAGTTAATGTCTTTTTATTCCAAAATTCCTACTACAACCCATGAAACAGACATGAAAATGGCTAATGTGAACACAATGGAAAAATAAAAAAGACATTAACTGGATCTGGGAATATTTCTGTACCAGATAAACTATATTTCATTGCAAAATTCCTTCTAGATGCTGAGATTCAGGCGTTTCAAAGTGATAAAATATGCCCAAAACTTTAACATTGGTGTCAATGAAGAATGTAACAACTCCTTCACAAAGTGCACACCAATCCCTCACATCATTCACATAGTTCGCCGGGCCTGAATGAATTTCATTACATATTAGGGGTCTCAGATTTTTATCGATAATCTATCATTACCGATAGAATATTTTTATCGATAAATAACTGTAGCCAAATTTCATAATCGATTACTGAAGTCAAAGTATAAATAATAATGAACATGAAACAAAAATCCTATTACAATGGAAAAGCCACTGACATCGAAATTCATGATGAAGCCACTTCACACAAAACTTTAAAACAAACAGAAGTGTACTACAACATAAAGCTCATTTCTCTTTGAAATGGCTTCACTAATATCCCACAAATATATTGATAGAATTAAGAAAAATATAACTTACATATTACCGTAGATTAATTTTAATATTTTCTCATTTAAATACCACAGTTGATAATCGATTATTATCGATAAAAGGTCTTCGATAAAAATCGATAATAAAATTTTATCGATTACGACCCCTAGTAAAAAGCACATGGTATTCCTTGTTTACAGTCCACTGTACAGACTGTAAAGCCATGAATACATGATGGACGGGACTGGACCTTCTTTCGTTGAAAGATGTCCGCTCGCTGGTCTAGGTTCAACTGTATAAACTAACATACCCCTGAGTATGCATTTGCCCACTGATGTGTAGCCATAGAAACGACACCCAGACCGGAAGCCAGGAGCACCACTGTCAGGGCAGCTAGTCCAAGTACGTTATGCTTCATCATCTAAATGTTAATACAAGACATAGTAAGTAAACTCAGTACACAGAAATCGTATCATTTTGGAAAGGAAGAGAACAAAGGAGAGAACGAAAGAATTTCAAGCTGTGCTTTTAATGCGCTATTGTTCAAATTCTGATACGAATTCCGTGTACTGATATGTTCTTTGAGAGGTTTTTCTTAATGTGTATTCTGTGCAATTTATCTAATTGGATAAAAACATACTTATTATATTGATCATGCTGTATTCAGTGCATATGAATTGAACCATTTTCAGTAAACTACCAATATTACACCGGTTAAAGGTACTGAATTCAGGTGTCATTACCAAAGTCAGTCAAGTTCACATCTATCTAATTAGACAAATTAGATAAATGAGACAGACTATATACGAGAAAAACCTCTATTGTATCTGTAAGGCGCTATGTTTTCGTGAAAGTGTAACAGAAATGGCTGTATGTTATGTTAAGAAATTGCGAGCATGATAAACCGTACACAATCAATGGTTTAAATAGAACCGTACCGCCAATCATGCTATTAGATAAAATGCAAAAAAATGTTTGCGCTCGCTTGAAAAAGCACAGCGTAAATTTGTATTCTTCAGCTTCTGAATTCGATGTCATTTTGCGAACAATAGAATATCACTCAGTGCGTTTTAGTTGAAGCACACATGAGTTTTTATTGTTCTCAAAATGAAGAGTTATTATAAAATACAAAATCTCTTACCTTGAGAAATTAGGAGGAAATTATGAGAAAATAGGTGGAGAAATAGGTCGATCGTGTAACCACCTGTAGATAAGTGTTGCCATTTTATCGACTAGTACTAGGATGTACTGGTAAAAATAGTAATATAATATATTGATTTGTTCTGTCATAGACGGTATCTTCATTTGACTACATTAGTTACATCCAGATAGACTGTGGAATATGGAATTATTCAAAATTTTAAAACAGGGTTGAAGTTAATAGCAAATCTGAAGACTCCGGCTACGTTTGGTAATAACCACACCCAATACACATAAACTAAATTAATTTGAAAAAGGCCTAATTAATTGAGAACACATGAATGACAAAAGAGAGCAAAAAAAATTTGGGATTACATTTGCCCCACACCCCGTAAATTTAATTTAATGTAATTCATGGTATTTAATCAGCACCGCATGTGCGATGCTTCACTGCATTTGTCCGTCTTGTCCGCAACTGAGCCAAAGACATCATGTATGAATCCACTAAAGACTAAAACTGGTGTGCCGTTCAGTTACACAGTGACATAATTTAACCTTTTTTAAAACAAATTCTTGTCTAATTGCCAAGTTCATCCCACAGCATAGGCTGAAATGGTCTTCATTTTATCTCTATGCTAACGTCTCGGAAATTGATGTACGCTATGCCATCTATTATTCCAACATAATCAAACATCAATTCAATTAGACATTGTCTGCATCCGCCTTTTTTACCCTTGCACATGAACATGCTTAAAATGGAGACCCTTAAAGAGCACACTGTGCTTTTCGTGTAAACAGAAAATGATCGTAACTTCAAAAGAAGAAAATGGCAGGCTTAAAAACAAAGCTTGTATGTTTACTATTAATGGCAAAATAACAAGTAGATTGCAACAACAGTACATACTAACCTACTTTGTAGCAATAACGTTCTATTGAAAATGAAGTGAATTGAGTAAAACTGTGAATGAATAAAAATCTCGATTATTGGTGGAAATGGTAGGTGTCGCACCAGATGTGACCCTCAGGATCACCGCATGCAAGCAAGTAAGAGTGCAGGCAAGAGATCCACCCTGGATTTAAAATGCATGGGGACGGTCACACGAAGTCCAAAACAGGGGGAATCAGTGGCCCCACAATGAACCCTGGTCCAACAACAAAAATTTAATAAAAAAAATTATTTTACACGTAACGTCAAATAGCGCCACTATCAAATCTATTCATTAGTGTTTCATCCGTCCTGTACTGACCTGGTGTCTAGTAATTGTTTGTAAGTGTAAGATGCATACAGTACACAATTGATCACAAGTGTTTGATAATTGTTCATGTGACGTTCTTGTCGTTTATTGATTTTAACATTAGTACGAAGTTCGTGATGGAAAACAGAAGTTTTTCCAAATTTGATGCCCACCTCGTTGGCCTGATTAGTAGAGATCGTAACTGCAGTTGGTTTAACTAGTATACTAGTTAAGTCTGTATTTCCTAACTAACTAGTGATAAAAATTAATAACTAACTTTATCCAGTTAGTTGCAAAGTTATCAGCTATTTGAAGATTTATGCTTTTGAAGAGCACTGTGTTTAATTTTTCAACTCTCTTTCAAGTAATATGTAAATAAAGATGAAAATAATAAGGTAACCATCTAATTAAAATTGGTGGTGTAATTAATATTTGGTGAAAATGTGAGATGTTGACACAAGGGTTATAAACATAAAAAGTCTGGTTTGAAGTTTGAAATCAAATACTATAAAACTAACTGTCGTAATTAGTCACTTAACTGTGAACGTTGCAACTAACTAGTTAAATGTAAAAACGAGCAGTTACAATCACTACTGATTAGGTAAGAAATATCAGAGGATGAAATATCTTTTGTCCGATACACAACATGGAATATCATTGAGGCAAAATGAAGTTTATTTCACGAACTGGCCCGTACCATTTCCAGCATGTAATTTGTATACCATTTATGGCATACTTAACCAAAGTCAGTGTACTTACTGAAAAGGGGTATTTTCATTTTAGTATATACACCATTTATGGTAAATTAATCTGTCTCAGGAATTTGGAGATTTAGGCAAATTAGGTGAGTTAACTGGGGAAATTTTAATTTGGGAAAAGCTCTACACTGCAGCAAGACAAATACAGGATTGTATGAACATGAAAAGTCGTATTTAGAATGTTATCATTATACTAAAGATTACAGTGTCACGTGGCTGACACCCAACCAAACATCTTTTGTCCTGTTCTGTGATTTGATAAGGAGGATTTTCCCATAATCAGTATTCTGTTCTGTGATTGACTATGAATGTCTAATTAACATAATTTATTTGGCAAGGTCATTTGTTTGGTTTTTTTTGGGGGGGAGGGGTAGGAACTTTATGAGTGGACATTTGTTTGTGGGGGTGTGAACTTTACGGGGGCATCTTTTCCTGTGCAAAGCATGGGTTCCACCTAGTTTTATTTAATAAAGTAACACCCATAAATTAATACTTTTTCATGTACATTGTTTGCCTTTATGGCTGTTGGTGATTTATGAAATAGCTGTACAAGCAAAGCATGTACAATAACTGTTATTTGAGACTTTTTGACTACGAAATATTGAATTTTCATTTTCAGTTTTTTTAACTTACCAATGTGCTGCTTAAATTGTATAAAAATGTTATATTTAGTATTTCAGGAAGAAATGAAATGATATGATCAAGTTTATTTTAATAGAGATTCAATAATCCATCATGAAATTCAGTTCACATTCAATTGTTGCGAAACGCTAAAAATTTTATAGTAATTTAATGATCTAGATTATAAACTGTTTTTCTCAAATTTCTATTGTTTCCAGAAGGCCACGGATTGGCTATCATTTTGCCCCCAAACAGGTCTAGGAGGTGCTGCCACTTCCACGCCGCCAAACATGCTTTGCTAATATACGATCCAAAAATACAATCCATAAACCTATCACACAAAAACGTAAAGAAGGTCGCCAAATGTGATTCCTTCCATTTCCTGAGATGTGTGCGCCCCATTGAATACCAGACCACAAAAATCGTCAGAAGTTTAACACAGTACCTTATGGGAGCACCCTTACTCCCTTATTTACCCCTATGTACGCAATTGATGCAATTTCTGAGAAATCTGTATTGCCCATATTTTGTACTCCCCTCAGTACACGAAATTCGTATCAGAAGTTTGACAATATCACATCAAAAGCATAGCGTGAAATTCTTTCGTTCTCTTCTTTGTTCTCTTTGTTTCCAAAATGATACCATTTCTGTGTACTGTTACTTTGGTAAACGTGATATTCTGTGTTTAAAACTCCCGACAGTTAATCTCTCCCAAGGTGCTTCACTTGGTGCTCCTGCGAGGGCTTTCTTCTCAATCAAATTCACCAACTCGAGCACAGGAACACTAGCCTGACCCGTCTTTGCCCGACTCCAATCCAGTATTTCTAAACATCAGAATACAAAAATACAAAGGATAAATGGCCCGTCAGGTGCTGCCCTCTCACGCCAGAGAACAAAAGCTCTATTAGCTTACTGTGTGAAGTCCAGCATATTATCATGATAATCGCTTTGTGATGGAAGGATGACTGTATTCATAACACATTATTTGTATTGCATTGATTACAAACACACCAAAAAATTCAACAATTTCATAAATTATTATCATTCAAATCAGAAAAAAAATCCATGTATACATTTTCGAAATAAATAAGACAAAATCACTTTCATTGACAAAATTCACCATTTAATTTCGTTCTGTAATATAGCAATATTTTGTTCACTAAAAAAAGAAAAAGAAAGTACTAGGATACCTTTCTGGAGATTTAGGTCGTAAGAAACATTTGCTGCTGGCACTTCTAATTGAAAAACTCGAATATGTGCAAAATGCTCCCACGCGAAATCTGAATTAAAACGAGATGGTCCATTTTCAAGGTTGAGCTATTATATTTCCTTAGATTTAGACTAACCAAATTAAGGATATCACAGAGAATAAAGATGCGTGCTGGCAATTTTCGCATGTAAATACAATTACCTAGCTGTAATTTATATCTTTACAAATCACCCAATGGATTTTTTTCATGCAGATTTCTCACTGGATGATATCGCCCTCTTTAACTTTCATCGGGAATTCCCATAGGAGCATGCAGGAATCCCTGATATTGTGATAACTACTTGGACCGCGCTTGTTCAAAAACCAAAACCATTGGGTGATCTGTAATTATAATCAGACTCTTTCTAGATCAGCTGCTAAAATTTATATCTTTTGTCTGAGTCAAAAACACAGCATGGAATTCAATTGACGCAAACTGAAATCCATTTCAGGAACTGTACTCGAATTTCTACTGCAGTTGTACATAGTTTTCTTTAATATCACAAAAAGTCTGCCATGGTATTTGATACTTCAACTTACTGTAATCAGCGTAAAAGAAGTGCCATCCTCTAGAGGGCCAGGCTATCTCGATAAATGATGATCCCTTCTGTAAAAATGATGCCCTGAAAGTGAAGCAAATCAATTCAAGGTTTTGCCGCTGAAGCAAAGTTCTTTCCTTGTAGTATACAAAAATCGAATCAGAACTTTAACATAGTACCCTAAGGGAGCTTCAACATATCTGTACACCCTTATGAACACAATTGATACATTTATGTGTGCAGTCAGAGGGTGAAATTCCTATCATTTTAGGACACGCGCATCAAAAGCACAGCGTGAAATTCTTTTGTTCTCTCCGTTTTCAAAATGATAGCAATTTCACAAGGTGAATTCTTACCATTGTAGCCCTGCTCCTTGCACACCAATAAGTACGTCTGTGCAGTGGATTAACCTCATCTGATCTGCGACACGCAATTTTTCTAATGACACAGCTTCCGTGTTGTTGTATCCACTGAAAAATATACACACAGCAAGACACGAATAATGCACTCTGTGTAAAAAGACTAGAACGGCAGTCTCCGGACTTTTAGGAACTTCATTAACTCTGATACAAAATACATGTAGCACAAAACATGCAGTTATAAAATTGTATCGTTGTAGTTTCAGATAATGCAGGTGGCACCATCTAATGTCCACATTGGTGCTTTTTTCATTTAAGGGATTAAATGTTGATGACCTTATGCAGTTGGCTCTTTAGCTCAGTCAGTAGAGCATCTTACCCTT
>JBCAUI010548345.1:0-10489 GCA_038406195.1 Haplosyllis anthogorgicola
ATCCCAACAGAAGTTGATTGTGTTATGTGTGAAGTCTTGCACTTCAACAATGAAGTGTGGGTGCATGTCAAGCAACTATATTCATATGTGACAGCATGTCAAGCAACTGTATTCATGTGTGAACAAATCTACCTATGTGTTAATCAGCTCTACTCATCTATACAGCAAACCTGCCATTTCATATTAGACCAATCAAAGTGGATTTTAAAGGCTAACGATTCCTACAAGGCCCTAACAACTGCCACAAACCTACCCATTTGGTACCAGCACGTGCATTGACCATAGAAAAATTAATTCGTATTGTTCGTCCCCAAATGTTTATATTCCCATCTTGGTCTTATTGGAGTTACAGTAGATATTTCCGTACTTTACACCGTACTTGTCCAATGAATGTGCTTCACTTTACCGCCTACTTTTTATTTCGAGAGAAAAAAATTATCTCTAAGATTTGTATCAAACAGAAACAAATGGTTGCAAGCTTTGTAACTAATTCCTTTCCTGTAAAGAATTCAGACACATACGTGTAGTCTATGTAGTCTAATGTGATGTGATTTAAAGGTCCAAACAGAGGAATGCGAGCACTTTAATCCAAAATTTTAAATCTCCACACTGACACTGGTATACCCGTTTATCTTGTGGGAGGTCTCGTTGTACCAGTTTTTGTTGGACCGGTCTTTTGCCCGCCCGATTGGACGAACTACTGGGATGACAGGTGTTACAAAGTATCTACATTAACGTACAACTGGGACGGTAGCCATACTTACTGTAGTACTTAGTACCAGGGTTCACGTCTGGTTGAAATACTCAAGCTTGACGAATTAGGAACATTGGCACAAGTCTTGAAACTCTTGTATGTCTGGTTTGTTCATTGTAAATACATAACACGAGAGAATAAAAAGGGAATGATCTAATATAATCTAGAAAGGGGTGATTTTAACTGCAAAATATGCTGTTGAAGTCCAAAGTCAAAGTATAGGTCACTTCTATTATTCCTTTGTAGCAACAATATAATGTTTGTCAATGGAAAAGACGTCAGCGCAGATGATACTATTAGATGGATCGATAACGATGTGAAAATTGTACAAGATGGTAAATCACGATTTAGTAAACAATTCTTATCCGCGAGAAAAATTCACAATTTTAATTCAACTAGTCATATTAGCTAGATAATTTATATGTACATTGATATGTCCATTCTTGAAAAGTAACATTGTCCTTATAGACTAAATTGTATTTTCATATATAATAATTTGTGCCGACTACAAGTCAGGTATGTAATGCACACTTTACACCCGCAAATTAACCTTGCGTTAACTTTTTAATTACATTTGTTGTGTTGTCCAGCATGTAGATCTACTTTAGTTTCTAGTATTAGGATGAATTTGCCTTGCGGGAGTACTCAATAACCTTTTTTGACATGATCATGATTATTATTGTGTTTCTAGATTCGCGGTGGTGGTAAGCAGGTCAACCGTCGCATCCGGGATCAGACTGTGTGTACCTTCAGGCTTCTGGTAGCGACAATAAATTAGATCTCACGGCGTGTACGTCATCTGGGTACGCAGTTTGTGAATTCTACCCCTGAGAGAAAGAAGGTTTTGATTGTAAGACATCTGCGGACTGAGTTGCTTTATTTGAGGACGTGTTTTCCTGTTATTGAATATTACGTTGCACAAAAATACGAGCAATCATCAGTAATGCTGCAATTTATTTAAACACTTATTTGTAAAACGAGTTGTTCATTAAATGCTGGAAAATAATTGAACTCCTCGATTCTTTGGTTCTTAAAACTGGTATCAAATAGAAGTTTAAAAATTAAATTTTGAGATCTCCATTTTGTAGCAACGACGAGAATATGAGTTTATTATCTTTATTTTATTTCACAAATTTGGCTTGTTTCAGCATGAAGTAAATATTTGAATGCTGTTCATGTTTTATCCATAGTAGCTAAGAAATTTAGCACAGCTAGATCCGTAAGTGTTCTCAGATGAATCTCCGCACCTTTAAGAGTTCTTTTCTGGGATTTTCACTGTTACCTGCAAGTAAGAACCAAATAAAAACGATTATTTCTTGTCATACATGTTAAGAAACGTCCGATTCAATCACATTTACTGACAGAAACTAATTTAAACTGTAAGTCAGTATCACTATACTCCGTACAAAATTTAATAGAATAAATGGTATGATAACAAATTACTTCATAAAGAATATAACATACAGAAATAAGTTAATATTTCCACTACACCGTGCTATAATTTGGATTTCTGTCTTTTATGAGATGGAATTTTTATCGTAACCTAAAAGAATAGCAAGATTCAACATGTAGAACGTTTTAGAATGTCCGCCTGAAAGGTATGAGATTATGCGTCACAATGTTAGGCACACTTACTGTTTTAACTTCGGAATATTGTTCCAGTCCGTATGAACCCCTAAAATACGAAAACATATGGATGTGCAAATCAAGTCTACAAGTAGCGTGTTCAGTAATATGTCTGGTATTTTTATTGTTATATTTCGTGTAACTTTGTCAACTTAATATAAATCTATTATTATGTATTCATTCGATAACAGTTTTTCATCAGAATATCAACAATGCACTAGAATCTGCCGTCTTGCTGCATGTTTTTGAGACGCATAAAATAAAGAGTTCACTGTAGAATTAAACTAAATGTAATTAGTTAAAGAATATGCCTATCCATTAATTTGGGTTTTCATTATTGTTCATTTTGTTCGAAATTGAACGAGAAATAAGCATTTTAATTTTACTGGTCTACTGAATAGATGATATTACACTGTTTTCTAAGTGAAAGATTTACTTGATTTCTTACAATTCTCTGCCTATTCCAGACTGTTTGTATCCACCGAATGGTGATTGTGGAAATACGTTGTTGTATGTATTCACCCTGAAATGTTGAACATATTGCTGATCACAACTGTATTCTGTTACCTTATAACTGTCATTCCGAAACTTTGCAATGATTTGCAAGATTCTGGCAGAGAATTCTTAGTGTTGGGCGGGATGTGTCCAAACTCAACTATCGATTGAGACGTGGTAATTTTTGCACTTCAACTAAACTTTTAAAAAATTGTACGGGAAGGGCTATAGAGACGGGTGTTTATGCGTTTAGTCTACACAAAACCAAATAAAAGTGAGTCTTGGGAACAACCTCCCTCCGGCATTTTCCATTTAGGATTCCTACCTTTAGTTTGTCAATAGTTGGTATATTTATCGACGGACAGTGCGAACATGTTTAATGACAATTCTTAGACTTATATCGATATATCTTTGCTTGAGTTCAGCCAGGCAAGTATTTATCCGATCTACAGTTCTAAATATTTTATCGAAGAAAACGAAGAAATAGTTCCTTTATATTTTCCATTCATTTTTCGCGAGATGAAAGACTTTTCTGCGCAATTTGTGTAATTGCAAAGTACACTGCAAGTTAACAATGTGCATAGGTTCCCATGAGGCCAAGGAATTCAGCAAGTTAACCTAAGATTCCGCAGTATTTCAGACGAGTAAAATAAGCTGTGTTCCGACAAACTAAAAATTTAAAGGAGAGATGACCTAACAAAAGTTTCACAACCCAGTGACAGAATCATTCGAAATCCGAAACAGGGGTATCACTAACCCAAGCAAGAGTCCTCTGGTCTAAGAGGGGAAAATGCCACAGTTGCATCAAAACAGCTTAGAAATAAGACTCCAGATTAATTTGTAATTTAATTTCTGCCTGCAACTGAACATACCATACAGTTCCTGCTTTAATGCTGTTGGCAATGGTTAGTGCCCTGTTTATATCTTGTGTGAATACAGCTGCTCCCAAACCGTAATGAGTTCGGTTTGCTCTCTCTATCACTTCATTTATATCTTTGAACTTTAAAATCTGCTGAACTGGGCCAAATATCTGAAATGAAGGTGTGACAATTTAAAATTGATGTTATCAATGGCCTTTTTAAATGTTAAAATACAGTCATATTTCTTGAATACTGGTCTGTATTTGATATTATGATATAGGTGTCATATTTGCTTACATCTAGAATCAAATTTAGAATATATTTTAAAATACTAGATGCAAAACATTTTGCCTAGACAATCAGGGTAAACTTTAACGGTAGTGCAGTTGTTCATGTCGTTGCTTTAAAGACGTATTATGCCTTCCGTTGGTTTATTACTAAATGTCAACTTGATGCATCAATTTTGTGGAATAGGATGCATTAAATTTTGAGTGTTTTCTTATTTAAGGTTATGAAAATGCGCTGTGTACCTCTTCCTTGGCGATCCTCATATCATCAGTAACTCCTGAGAAGACGGTAGATTGTACGAAGTACCCCTTGTCTCCATGTCTACCTCCTCCACACTCCAGCTTCGCTCCCTCCTTCTTTCCACTCTCAACTAGCTCCATAATCTTACCAAGTTGTTCGTCATCTATCTATAAATCAAAAACAATTGTTCTTCCTAAGTCATTATTAAAATTTAGAATTAAAATGCAATATTTCCCACATGCAAAATGTAAAATTAATGTCTAGACACACAGACATTCAAGGAGACAAACTGAAACAGTACATCTGTATCACATCAAATGAAAAGCAATTGCACATAAGTTGCATTTCCATATATATTTTGTATAGCGATAATGTAGAAAATAACAAATCTTATGTTAGGAGGATAACCTGTGGTCCTGACTGAGTTTTGAGATCGTATGGATCTCCTACAACACGTTTTTCTGCACATTCTTTCGCTCTCTTCACAAATTCGTCGTAGATGTCTTCGTGTACGAATGTTCTTGTTCCAGCAACGCAGCATTGTCCCATGTTAGAGAACACCGCAATGTGTGATTGTTCAACTGCATTATTCACTACGCAGGAAGAACAAAAATTGAGTTTTGAATTAAAATGGACCCTGCATTGGTTTTTTTCCAAATAAATTTTTGCTTGTCTAATTTGGTGAATTAGGCTAATTCGCCTAATTTACCCAATTTTCTTGCCTAATTAGGATAATTCACCTAATTAGGTAAACAAAAATTAATTTGGAAAAACCTAGATTGAATCAAAAGAGATTTCTTTTATTTGTTTAAATTGTGTTTTAATACTTCTGCTCTTTTCAGAAAGTGCCACAGTCTATCACAAACTTGCTCCCGTCTATTCAATCAATGCAAGCTGTAATTCAAATCTATGAGGACATATAATATTTCGTTCAAGTTTTCCGTATTGTGTGACCAAAGAAAAACATACTTTCGGCATCAGCTAAAACGATGTTCGGACTCTTTCCTCCCAATTCTAACGTGACACGTTTGAGGTTGGATTGAGCTGCTGCCGCCTGGATGATCTTTCCTACTTCAGTGGATCCGGTGAAAGCGACTTTATCCACATCCATGTGTCCTGATAATGCAGCACCAGCGGTTGGACCATAGCCGGGCACAATGTTTATCACACCTGGTGGGAAGCCTACCTATTGTATGACACAAGAACCAAATTTAACAAAAAGACAGTGAGTTTGCAGTTAGGGTGTCAAATAATGACTTGTTTGGATTTTTTTTTTAATTTTTATATTATCTAGATTTGAACTAACATTCTGGTTAAAAAACCTGTAATTTGATATGGCTGTTAATACCTCTTTACACAATGCTGCTATGTACAGAGCTGTCAGTGGAGTTTGTTCTGCCGGTTTGAGTACGAGACAGTTACCAGTGGCCAGAGCTGGAGCCAACTTCCATGATGCCATAAGTAATGGATAATTCCACTGAAACAAACATGATAAAGACCTGTGAACGTTACGATTTTAATATTGGGACGCGGTGCTCTTTTACAACTTGCCATTTGCGAAAAAAAATAATCCCAGTTAAATGCAAATTTGAAAGGACTTACGAGTTTACAGAAATAAAAATAAATACAATTAGCTTGAGCAACGAACGTCAATGCAGTCAAGTTAACTGTGCCTCGATAAAAAACACTACACTAAACGGCTACCAAGTGTCATGCGTTTTGCTGTTACTTCGAGTAAAGTAAGAGCTGCTTACTGGAATGATTTGCGCACACACACCCACCCACAGGTTCACGTCTCGTGTAGGTAAAGAATGAACCATCTGTCAAGAATTGCAAATACATAAAAACGTTAAATAAAACACGATTCTAATGGCATCAAATCATCACTTGACACATTTTCTACATCTGTGTTGTATGCAAAAATTTATGTGCATGTCCATCGATTTTCACATAAAAGTTACTAATTTAAAAGTACAGGCTTTTAGTTTGATTAATTGTAAAGTTTTAACTAAAGTATGCAAACAATTGTAAAATTCTTATAAACCTTTTTGAAACACCACATAAGCGTCTGTACATTTTTCATGATTTTCAAAATATTTGTAAAACTACAGTGCACTCCACTTTACTCGAACCTCAAGGGAAATTAAAAAAAAAATTCGAGATGAACAAAAGTTCGATATATCGAGTCAAAACTGAATAGAAATTGTGCTCAAGGAATATTTAATTGGTTCGAGTTTAGCCGAAAAACGAGTTATCCGTGTTCGAGTTAGGCGATGTGTACTGGAAAACATACCGACTGGTATGGTTTGTCCCGTGACTTTGTCAGTCCAGCCAGCGTAGTATCTAAAAACCTTGACGCTGAAGGGCACGTCGATTTGTGTAGCATCTCCAAACGGCTTTCCGTTATCTAGGACCTCAAGACTCTGTAAATATACGGTTGCAGTACACAGAAATCGTATCATTTTGGAAACTCAGAGAACAAAGGAGAGAACGAAAGAATTTCACGCTGTGCTTTTGATGCGCTATTGTTAAACTGATACAAATTCCATGTGATGAAGATGATTACAGTAACCGTGATGTATTTATCGCAATCGCCTTGACATGGATAAAAAGTGTTTCACTTTCGTTTCGGTTTAGTTTTGTTATTCTTGAGAATTGTCATTACGTCCAAATCAAGAAATTCCTACAAATTTCCTAACGTAAGAACAAAAGATAAAACACAAGAGCTCCGTGCTGTGCTTTTGATGTGCTATTGTTCCAAAACTGAATAGAATTTCATGATTTGTTTTTTTTTTCAGTAAATGTTGGTGGTGTGTTTCTTTATTAAATTATTAGAATTTAGATTTTGTACAGTTTCTAGTAAATATATGAACAAAATAATTTAAACAACAACGATTGGCGTTTGAACAGGTCTCGCTTGTACGAAGCAAAGTTTCTTAGATAATGTTAGAAAGAGTGCAGGTGTGAGAACCACCATGGCTTTAAAACTCATGTTGAGGGTCACACGAGGTCCAAAACAAGGGAAATCGATGACCCCACAAAGGATCCTGGTCCAAAAAAAATTTTAAATAAAATTTTAAAAAAGAAAGATAAAGTTACTTAACCAACATTCAGATAAAGAATTTAATAAACTTACGGCAATGTAGGAAGTGTCTCTCTCTATGGCGTCGGCCAACTTGTTGAGTAGACGCCCTCTTTCGGACGCATCTTTTCGACGCCATTCAGATCCCAGTTCAAACGCCTTTCTTGCTGCCGCAACCGCCTTCTCCACATCAGCCTGTAATAACGGGCCAACTAGTTACGGTAGTTTTTCATGTGGACAGAGAAGACAATTAATTAACAGTATTAAGAATGAAAGTTCGTCTTCAGCAACCCCAAGGTGCAACATTGAACAAAAATGAGTAATGTACACATAGGAGATGCTGCCATATAAGTGTCCATTTTTTCTAGATCTACATTTAAAAAAAGTTCTCTTTGTCTCACACCACTATAAGCTTCAAGGTATCGGTAGTAGAAAAAAATGGTTCAGAGTGCAATAAGAGTGCGAACTTTTCACAAACCTTGTCTCCCTCTTGCACCTGGGTGATAACTTCACCGTTTGTCGGGTTGATTGTTGGAAAAGTTTTACCACTGACGGAATTCACCCACTCGTTGTTGATAAATATCTGGGAAAAAAGGAAATAAATCAGGTACGGCTAATTTATGCAAAGATAATTTCAAAAACCATGAATGCATTACAAAACATCCAATATATTTGTCACTCCATGGGGATTTCACACTAGAAGATGCCGCCATCTATGCGTGCTCCATAGGCCATCAATAGGGGATTCTCGATTTGCGACAGAACAGGACCGCGCTCCTGCAAAAACAAATATATCTATTGGGTGTTCTCTATTGGGAGGTAACGGACATCTCTATTTGTGTTGAAAGAACTTTAATGCGAATTTTGTCTTTGTGAGTTGGGAGAACAGCTGGAGTAACTTCGGTGGGCCAGGGACGGTTTCACATGTATCCATGCTTGCAAACATACAAATTTGACCCTTTCATTTTAGATGAGTCTTGAAAATTGGCAGTGGTTTATCCCGGTTACTCTGATCAATTTTCAGTACACTTAGTTGATAAAACAGCCCAAGGTTCAGTTCTGATCTCATTGCAACATTAAACGACCAGTCTGTATCGAGTGGTAAACATATTTGCACATGTTTGATACTTCGGTCCGAGACACATTTCGTACCATATTTGAAGTATGTGGCCTTGTAAAATTATCTTGATATAAATTTGTACAAAACATCTGAGTACACCGATTATATTGGCTGTAGGCTCAATCATTCTTGAAATTTTAGCCTGAATTTTACTCTTCATTTAAAGCAGAAATGTAATGTATGAATAATTTTACTTCTCTTACAAAAGACACTCAATGTCTTTGAGTGTATTTAACTAAGCGCTGGATACGTATTCGGTGAAATGAGCAAGAAGCGAAAATCTTGATTTCATAGGAATGGAATCATTTCTGCTATTATAATACATGATAGTATACAAAATTGGGTATTGCTTAAACTTCAGCCCTGTAGAAGAGTTGTTGGCACGTTGCGCTGCTGCACAGGTGACCTAGGTTCAAATCCCAGACAGGGTAGAGATGTTGGGCAGTGTCTCAGTAACTCATAGTCTCCCAAAAGCATGGTGTAAAATTGGCACCAGTCTTATGTGGGAAGACAGGATAGTGCACAACCTTACTGTTGATGTTTAGCTGCCACCTGATCTCATCACCATGAGACACATTTCCCTTGAGGGATAGCTTACACCAAAGTTGGGTGAGTTCTTTGGTGAGTTCCTGGCTGGGAAGTTAAAAGCGTAAACCACATTTGTTACAGCAAGAGCATGGTAGAATTAACTTTAAACAATTTAATATCAACTTAACCCTGTCTTGTTCTCATTAGTTTTAAGTTTATGCTTTGCACATTTATTTGTCACGATTTCTAAACTTTGTGGCTTTTCGAACAGTGCTTTAAATCTTTCATTTTTTCTGTTGAAGGCACTCATACTGCGGGCTTCAATTTGCAATAGTCTACAGTGCTGCATCCCGTAACGTCTAATAGCATAGTTTATGTTGATAATTAAATAATAATACAATGGAAATTCATATAGAAAATGCACAAGGTAATGTGTAAGAACGTGTACGATTACATTTTCACAATTTTACATGTTAACTGCCATAAATATTGACGAATAAAATAAATTGAAAAAAGGACAAGGACAATGTCGAAATGTAGAATGTACCTTTTTCAGTTGTTAAACAAAGATTGATATAGATGCTGACAGTATTTACTTAACCTGTTCCACTGTGAAAAATGAATTTCATCTTGTACACCAAGTCAAAAGTGTTTGTCTTCGCGCAGTTGAATTGCACTACTTTATGTCTTACTTTATATTTTGTATAAATTTTCTATCCTCCGTTCTATTCTGAATATCGTCTATTATTTTTACTACTTTTCTTCTCCGTTATCCCTTTACTTTTCATTCTTCTTCTATCTTTCAACTTAATTATTATTACCTTTCATTGTAACAAAAAAAATATTACGATTTTTTTAATTTACGTACCTGTGTGTAATATATCTCAGGGTTCCTTATTGGTTCTACAGGTGCCATGATAAGGTTTTATTTCCTAAATAACTAAGAAAAACTCATAGTTGACTCAAGTCAAACAGCAACTGGCTGTTCCAGATAAATCCGAAATGTGAGGCTGAATCTATGCTGAGGGTCTCTTTTGTAGTGATTACACTGCTCTTGTGAACAAATAAGAAAAGCACTCTACTTTCATTATCGGGTCTGTAAAGTTGATTGAACCTCATGTATCAGCAATGAGGGTCTATGTATCGGACGAAATCTACATTTGTGTTCTGGGCCGCCATTGCAAAAGGTTGACCAGGATCCCCCCTGCGGACTGGGGAAAATGCATTTTCAGCAGATTTGGATTCAGTGTCAAAAGTTAGGAAAAAAATTACCAGGACCCAAACCCAAACCCAGACCTGGGAAAATGCATTTCTGGTCATTTCAGACCATTATAGGAAAAAGTCGGGGTAGGCATGAGGGTCAGTGCTTTATCAGGACACCTTGTTAAGCCATTGCATGTAATGCAATGGCTTATAGTATTTAAATCCACTTTAAGACCTAATCGGCCAAAAAACATTACTTTAAATGGCATATCTAAGGAAATCGTCACTTTAAA
>JBCAUI010548356.1:0-22819 GCA_038406195.1 Haplosyllis anthogorgicola
CTGCCAATTTTAGAATAATGGTCACAGCAACATAATATTTGCTGGGCATTCATGGGGGGCATAGGTGCATATGTGTGAAGGTTATGAAGTCTCTATGATCAATAGTGTGCTCCGGGTGACTGTGCACAGACGCCAACAACGATGCCGCAGACAATGACAATGATAACAACGACGACGGACAACGGACAAATCCTGATTCTATAGGCTCTTTTGCATATATGCCAAATGAGCCAAAAACCTGAAGTACGTCTGGACACTCCAAGGTACTCTGTGGTAAAAAAGTTTCAATTCCATTGCTTGCAACGATAGAACTTTAAAACAGTAATTATCTTAAATGTTACCAAAGTATAAAGCACTAAAACAGACTACAAATAATTTTACATTATTAGTGTTTCTAACGTTTATATAACCCTAGTCCTAATGTGATTATTATTTTCAAAGTTCATGGCTTCTGATACTTGCGTGTTAACATGCATTACCACGATGTTCTTGTGGTTCTATTATAGTATAACCTTCTAATCATGCAATCAGCGTTGTTTCACCTACTCTCGAAAGTTACAACTGGCAAAAGCTTCCACATACCTGAAGAGAGAGATATACTTGTAAGCACAAGATTAGCAAACATGAGGGTAATATAATATCCACATCCCTGCATATCGATCTGAAATGTTAAAACAAAGCGGACACAATAATGAATGAACAGGTCCACCTTATCGCAGCTTTAAGAACTCTGGATGAAGCTGGGCATATTATAATCATTGACTCCAATATTTAAAATGGGAGGCGACACTTCAAAGCTGTCCTATTGGCTTAGGTTGAAAGAAGAGTATGACACGACGCACGCCAAACACTTGATTTAGCATTCATAAAATATTTACTTTACCAAAGGAGATGTCGACATGCTGTTAGAATACCTTTAATGTCAGGTAGCACTTTGCGACTTATGGGCCTATGATGTGATTTAATTCATTTGGAACTTTCACAGTTTGGGAAATGCCAGTTCCTGAACTTCAATACATTTCTCTGCGCACTTCAATTAACCGGATCAAACTGTATTTATACGAGTTAACAAAGATATATGGAAGGCTCTTTCATTTCCTCAGTCCTTTCAGTTTCTGCAGTGAGTGGGAGGGTTAAAATCACTCACATTAACAGGAAAAACAGGACCTAAACTCTCAACCAAAGCCATTCCGTCATATCTAACGTGAGTAATGGGAAACTATTATTCACTATTTGTTTCGTTTTCCTTGTTTCCTATTTCTATAGAGTGCATTTTGTTCAAAATAAAGCAATTTTTTGATGCATTAAACCCTTGACCTTTCATTCAGATGAAATAAATAGAATGCTTTCACACCGTGCTGTTCTTTCAGTCTTATTTTACTGCCTTAGCCAAAGTTTGATTATCCCAACTAATGCAAACTGTTTCCTATCGTAACATTTAAAATTTCCCATTAACCCATTAATCGTAGTTTGTCCATCACCTAACTTCCTTACTCAAAGTAACAAATGGGTTGGTATAGAGTACTGTAGACCGGAGTTCAATTAATTTACGAGTCACAAACTTTGAAAGTACATAATTTGGACAAAAAAAGGGCTCTAATGGACCCGAGCTCATTTGGCATTATTAAAGTAACTAAGACAATTAGGTCACAATATCACGTCACATATGCGGTCTGTGAAAAACTTAAAAACTGAATGAAATGTGGCATGGATGTAATTTTCACAAGAGATAATGAAGTTACATTTATGTTTGTACATATGACTGCCACATATGAGAATCTGTATCACTGTATCATCAACTGTATGGCCAGGAGTAAGGTTTAAAGAAACATACAAATATTACTGCCAATTTGAGAATAAGGGTCACGGTCACAACAGCTTTGCTAGGCTTTGAAATGGGACATAGATGCGTATGATGACGACGATGCATGCTTCATGATTCCATAGGCTCTTTGGCAATTATGCCAAATGAGCCATTTTTGGTTCGTCATTTTCTTTTATGAGGTTAAATAACCAAAAAACCCCCCAATTTCTCTTCTGTGCTAAACAACTTCACCCGGAGTGTAGAAACACACCCGTCCCCCATGATTTCGTCACTGTTTTTTGTTGCATTTGGTACAGTATAACCTGTCTTGGGCGGCACCCGAATTTGGATATACAGAATGCCGTAAAAGGCAGCAATGCCGTTCAAGACAGACAAACTAAGCATGAATATGAAGGGTTTACGTCAAGGAAAACTGCTGCAAAAAAAAGCGGCCCAAGACAGATGCCACTGAAGACAGATTCTACTGTACTGTATTTCGGTATGGAATACTGTACCTCGGGGCTACGTCCCTTGTCTTCTTGGACATATCATATAACCTACTCTGAAACGCTGAATAATTGAACAGTAATCAATTCGACAGCTAACTAGCCTAAACCCACATTAATCGCTGAAGACTTGTCCAGGGATTCCCTTAAGCGTCTAGAAAGACAGTCCACGCGGACCAGTACACTTTAATTTTCACTAGTTCAGATCCAATTCAACTTGTCCAACTGGCAATTGGCCTATGAAGTACGACCCTATGTAAATAAATTAATTTCTACGGGACATTGGATACATTTTTGAAAATTTTTCTACACATTACATCAAGTAAATCTTCGAATTTTCCCTTCCCTTGGTTGACGCCATCTTGAAAAACCATGTTTTTCCAAAAAAATTTTCTTTTATTTCACTTTAGGCTCTTTATGATGGCAGGAGCTAACAAAAGACCTACATATACGATGAAGGGCATTGTAGAGCCAATTATGGTGAAGGATTTCATTGATTCTGATCAGGAATTAGGCCATACTTTGGACTTATGGAATAGACAAATTTTCAATGTAAGTAACCATTGTAAATTGCAGGAGTCAATGACGCCTGTCACCTAGTCATGCAAGAAGCTATTAGTTGATGCCTTACGCCTTACACCTGCAATTTGACACCTGCAATTTGATGCCTTCTACTTTTCCTTAAATGACACCATAAATAAACCTGACACCATTAATTACTTGACTCCACCAATTTGCAACACACTAAAATAGGTTTTACTTTATCTTTTGCAGCCTCCCGCTCCTTATCTAGCTGATGACATCATCTTTTACATGATTGGGAGATCCTTGAAGGATAAACTAGAAGCTCCAAGAGTTCATGCTGACTTTGTGAGTTACATGAATAGGAACAAACAAAGCATTCTTGATTTCGCCGGCAAAAGGTACTTGAGAAAACATAAGATAGTTCTCGATGACTAAATCTTTGGTATATCGAAAGAAACTGTTTCAGTGGACAAACTCCAGCTTTGTGTTCTATCCTGAATGATCGAAAAACACATCGCTCTTCTATGTGCTAATGGTAGTATCTGGACAATGCATCCGCGGGATGATCTGGATAAATGTTCATTTGTGCTGGCTGTCATGAAAGACTTTAAATTGATTAATACCATCCCATAAAGGGTAAAAAATGGACGAAAATGAAAATGAGAAGGTATTACCAAAGACTGATGCAGATGGGAAGGAGGCACAGACAGACGAGAATCAACCTCTGTCTGGTGCTGCAGGGGATGTTAAGTTTCCGGATTATGCAGATGGAAAGGATCAAAACTCCCTGGCACAGGCAGATGAGAATCCACCTCTGTCTGGTGCTGAAGGGTATGGTAATGCTCCGGATGGTGCAGATGGAAAGGAACTAAAGTCCCCAGCACAGGCAGATGAGAATCAACCTCTGTCTGGTGCTGAAGGGGATGGTAACTCTCCCGACAGTCAGGCTATACCAAAGCGTAAGGCCAAAAAGCCAAGTAAACCACATCAAAAGAAGCCGACAATGAAGAGGCACAAGCTTCCAAAGCGAAAATGCATTGCAGACAATGACAATTGAACCTCAGATGTTCAGCAAAGCAATGACACAGGTAGGAATTACCTAAATTTCACCCAGTTTGCAGAGTCAATTTCACCAGTGTCAAGTTTGCAGGCATCAAGGGCCGACTTTATGGCATCAACGTACCCTCTTGTGCCATTCTGGCAGGCATCAACAGTTTCTGGTGTCAACCCTTTCTGGCATTACAATTAGCGGCATCAACACATTCTGGCATCAATATTTGCTGGTGTCAAGGCATCAATGGTTTCTGGCATCATTACTAAAAATTTCACCCTTAATTTTTGCAGGAGTTGGTACTGGTAAGGAGATGGGCAGTGAGCAGGAGAGTGCGCCAAGTCCTCCCCCCACCTAGTCTTCAGCAGACAGCTACAAACCATCAGGTACATAAATGTTATTTCTTTTTTCCTTAAATTTAGATGCCACACATGGGGACTCCTGCAATTTCCAAGTATTAATTATCACTCCTCTTTCCAGACCACTCTAACAATAGATGACGACTAAGATGTTTCAGAGGGTGAACCAGAGTCTGACCTTGAACCAGCAAAGCCCAAAAGGTGATGCAGATCCCGTGTTATTAACACCCGCAGTGGTAAGCTGACATTGGGCATGATTGGGATCAAACAAAGGAGGAAGCATGTACATAAATACTGTTGTGGGGTCTGTCAGAAAGAATTCACGTCTTATAAGGGCATGAAGACTCACCAAGACATGCACAATACAGTTTTCCAGTGCAAGGACTTTCCCCCATGCCAGAAAACTTACTCAACCCCTGGTGGACTTAGGCAGCATCTGAGATCCCACACTAACCGTAATCTACCCTGCCCCCATTGCAATCAAAAATTCCAATTTGTTTCCCAGTTAAAAAAACATCAACACACACATTTGGATGTGTGGGTGTTAGCAGACAGCCAACGACGCATCTGACACATTGGTGAGCAGGCGCCGCGTATTCCCTACTCTTGAATTTAAGACTGATGAGTATTTTAGTCTTCGGGAAATTTGCTTGCAACCATTACGTTATTGGGTAACCATTAGCTGTGTTCCAGTGTTTGGCTATTACTGCCAATTTGCCAAAACTCGGGATGACAGGCGTCGTGATATTTTTACACGTTTGGATTACACAGCTTCATATAGCCTCCCTCCCCCTCGGTGTAATATCCCACGAATTCACCTTTTCGCACTTTATAACAAAGACGTCTTTGAACAGACAGGAATATCGCTACTTCTCTTTGATATGCCGAAGTTTTTTTATTTTTCATGCCTCTGCAATGAGTCTTTATTAACACCTAAATTTTACAACAGAACTTTTACGTATCTATGAAAAACTGGAGCTTGTTTGTGGTGGCGCATACTAATCAAGATTCAAGAAATTTACCATTTGCGGGGGCTCTAACTTCATTTGGCGGATCAAAGAACTAGAACGTTGCAACTTCTGAAAGTACTGATAAAGAGATGTAATTTTCAGCCTCGTGGCAATCCACAAGTAGTGTCTTTAAGCTTCAATTGTTTACAAAAATCTATCGGTTACCACACGCATGCCAGAAAGTCTTTTTAAGCAAAGTACATGGATTAGTTTTAGTGAATCATTCTCCCATATTCAGATTTTGACAATTTCTAACACATTCCCGTGTCCCGCTCCTGTGTGAGAGTCTCGACATCAGAGTGACTCCGTCTGTGTCAACAGAACTGCGATAATAAGGGTCGCGCATATAGATGTTCCAAGGAAGTCGTTATGAGATAAACAATAAGTAATTTGATAAATGTAGCTTCGGATATTTCTGATCCACATGCAAACCGTTAATGATAGCTTATTGGCGTGGGTGGGGAAGTCGACGTGACGACCAGAATACAAAGTAATACGACACACAGCTTGCCATTTGAATCAGTAGATGCTCCAATATGACTAAGTGCAGCTTTACACGTTTAGCCTTCTTGATCATTTACTAATTACGATGACCTAATTACCCCTAATTAGCTCACCACGATTTTTCACAGATTAAAACTGATATTTCGACCAGTAAATAATTAAAATGTGATACCGCGGCACGATCTTCGGGCAATTTTGCTTTTCCACGAAAAATCTTGTCATCATGACAAATCCCTTATTACAATTGTTGCTTCGGTTCAGAGACTTAAAATAAGGTGGAAGGGGAACGAACAAGACATGTCAGCCTCCAGTCAAAAGTACTGTACTTATCCTCTCCGCATGGTCTCATTATGAGACGCACAGCTTTGCGGGGGAGGACACTCAAGGCATCTTCATTGTCAAGTCAAATCCACTGCACTGTTCTTTTCACTTGCCATTTAACACAAGGTCACTTTCCATTAATACCGGATCACTTTCAATTAAGGGCCAAAAGTGCGCACACCTGCATGGCGAATATTATACGCATTTCAGTGGGACGAATGCTATTTAGCAAGGACACAGTCAAATGTAATATTTTATTATAAATTCTTCTCACAAGGCAATAAAATCTGTCTCCACGTTGCAGGTAACTGACCTGAAACAACCAGTGAACTTGGTGCTGTCCATGGTGTCAATAATATATTGCATTAACCCTTCCACCCCCCCCCCCTCCCGAGGTTTCCAGAAAATTGCCGTTTTTTACATGGATTTGATGGGGGCATACAAACGGCTCTCTGAGTGGCAGTTGATTTCACTGCAGATTCACTGTTCATACCACCAGTTAACCACCACATATGGCCCTTTCACTCATGTGATGCATTATGGCATAGCCATGATGACTAGGTCACATGACCCAAACATGTCAAAATGGGGCTGAAAAAACAGGAAAAGAGCAATTTTGGAGCATTTTTGAATCTCCGTTGCTCTATTCATTATCTAGTGACACTCATCTTGCCACCAGGGGTGACAATCACCCAAATGCTGTTACCAGGCAGTATGGTTAAAGGGAGCTGAAAGCAAAAGAAGAGGCAGCATTCTTGCTCAAAAGTCAAATTTTTAACCCTTGTTGGGAAAATCAGGTCAAAGACCTGCATATGGTCTGGCCCTTGGGCCAGACCCTTTTGTAAAAGTGTGCATTTTTTTGACTGAAAATGTGTAGGATTTAGTTCTGCATTGAATGACACTGAAATTAGCCATATCCTACGCATATTAAGGGAGCTAGAGTAATTTAAAGGTTCCAAAGTCAAAACGACGTCGAATGACGTCTAAGGGGGGGAAAAGGGTTAAGGCAATTTGTCCTTCGGATATTTCCTGATTATACATAGTACCGAAGGTTTGTCATTAACATTCATCTGACGCGTTACCACCGTCAATGTACATTTCCTCCGCAACATTTTCTTATTCAGCCATAAGCCACATACAGAATTTCACATCTTTGCATTCGCAAATTATTTATATGGAAATAGTGGATCTAATCACGTATTAGGATGTGACGAATTGAAATGAACCCATATACTATGAAAGGTTAGCCGTTATTTGACATTTAACCTCCATTTGAAATATTATTTTTATCAAGTCATTACTCACAACTGCTTAACGAGAAAACACCATAACTGATGCTTTGCTTTGCTACAATAAATAAGAATTGCCTTCACCTACACGCGAGGTAAATAACAGATAACATTTGAAAGTTTACAGACTGAATCGCTGGTCTACAGATAAAAACAAGGTGTCCCGAAAAGGGAGCACTGACCCTCATGCCTCCCCCGACTCTTTCCTATAATTGTCTGAAATGGCCAGAAATGCATTTTCCCCAGTCTGACAAGCTTGTCCTGGTCAACTTTTACATAACTTTTGACACTGAGTCCAAATCTGCTGCAAATGCATTTTCCCCAGTCCGGGGGAAGGGGGGTGGGGGGGGGTGCTGGTCAATTTTTTGCAATGGTGGCCCAAAACACAAATATAGATTTCGTCCGATACATAGACCCTCATTGCTATAGCATGAGGATCAATTAGAAGTAAGACAGAGTATCTTTCTTTCATTCTCTTTTCCCCGCCGTTTCCACATTACGAAAACTGTATTTTCCTCGGAAAACGAATGCAATTAAAGAGAACAAGATTTTGCGAAATTTACATTTTGAAGGAGGCATTTATTGCAATCTCTTGTAATACTAAATCCATCCCGTGCATTATTTCATGAAAGTATTTTTTGTAATTATTGAATTATTGATAGATTCCACAGATATATTTCACAATCACCAACTGCATCAAAAGTCGCATGTTGACAAGTTTATCAATTGGGCCACCTAATTTTATTTTTCAACAATGCAATCATTAGTGTGATAATTTTACTCACAAAGAATATCTTTGAGGTTTATCGTTTATTGCTGGTGCTTCTCAGATAGTTCAAATTGATCATTTGCATTATAGTATTCAGAATTCATGAGAAATGGTTTAATGTGAATTGTATAGGTTGATACCAAAGAATAAACACATCATGACAAATTCATCAATACATGTACATCAATGTTAGTGTCACATTTGAGTTGGAATAAATTTGCATATTTAGGTTACAAGATATGACACGATAAATATACTTTCAATACAATTACAACATGTAATACATACAAATATCGATTTGTTTGTATATGAAAATAAGATCTTTTGACACAATGGGGAATGGGGAAATCATTTCTATTTTTTAAAATTATTATTTATTATCAATTTTTAATTTCCTCCTTTATTCCTTCTTGGAATAACTGTTAGTCTTATCAAAAAGATTAAGAAAGTCAAGCATACGCACACACGCGCACGCACGCACAAATAGAAAAGAAGAGCCATACAGAGACATTGAGAAAGATGCTGGTGGACTTCTTTTTCTTTTTTCATAAATCTCCGGCCTTTTTCTCGCAGTTTGCTCACTTATCACATACACGGCTTTAAAGCTGTACACAGCAAATTATATTCCCTATCCTCATCTAATACAGTCAAGCCATTCAAGTAATAGGATTAACATGTGTGCAAATACCAGGTTACAGCAATGCCATTATCAATACTGCCCTTTAGTCGAACATTACCGACTCTGTAAAGCTGTACAAATTGAATCGGATCAGACAAGAAATTCGTGCCTAAATTGATCCATGATAATGAACTTGACAACTTATCCGCATGTCTAAAATGTAAAACCGAAAATCTAAACTTGGGCCAAATCCATATCAAGCTAATGCGACAAATAATGTTTGTCACATCATATTGTGCTAAAATATGGGATAATTAATGAAAATAAATATTGCACAAATAATGGAAAATATATGCCACATTTTCCAACCCTGATTTGACTCCCCCGCCTTTTCCTTTCACCAAGCAAAACGTCTCATGTTTTTCCCTGGGGTACGGCTGGGGAGGAGGGTGGTATGATGGGGTGCCTTGTCCATCACCTTTTTAGCGACTTTTGATGTTTTCACTTCAATTCTACGCATTATACAGTGATAACAGTATGGAATTTTACCCCACAAAAAATTACGACAATTTGTGAAATATTCATTGACACCTTTTTCAGTCATCCATTTTTTCTGTTCCTGATTTCAATAGATAATGTAGATTAAACATTTCGATTATTCAACCTAATTTTGTGACGTTGAACAAGGAATTCCCATCCTTCTATTGACTTAACGATACTGAACCTTCAACACTAATTCGGTGCCCGAATACAAATGTTAAAAGCTATTGATAAATATAAATACATAACTTGTGTACAGGTGCTTTTCTACTGTCAGTAAAAAATGATTGATTACATAAAACAACCGACCCAATTCCTAAATACTACCGACTTGTTTTTTTGCACTATTCGTTAGTATTCCACAATGTTTCAACTTTTCAGTTTATTTGAGTTTTGTCTCAATAGCAGTGAAAGCCAGGGATATTTGTTCGGAAAATGTGTTTTCCCGGAACTATCTTCTCCCTTTCTATTTCCAATCAATTACAACAATCACACGGTTGAACGAGAAACTTTGGGACGTATTTAAATAAACAAGCCAGCAGATTTAAATGTCTCTTGTTTCTTAGACCAAACTTAGCTGAGACCAAGTCCACAGGCAATGAAAGTATTTTATTTCCACTCCATTCCGTGAGTACAATCAGGATACATCTTTACGTTATTTGATCTCATTTACAAATCACAAAAGAATGCCAATATCAGTTAGTTTATAATTCCAAATAACAAATATGTAAACTAATAATGCTAAGATTACAATACTGTTTGCAGAACAATGTAAAAGAAAAGCATTTTGAGTTCATTTACTCATTTTGCTTCTTTGTAGATTTCACATTCAGATTTTTTATTTTTTTTTGAATTTGCCTCTTGCAAAAAATAAATGGTCCGTCCACAATCCAGTGTAACTCTGACCTAAATTGGAAAAGAGTGTTCACACGAAAGAAAAAACAAATGTCTGGCCAGTAGGACGTGCATCAGACACACGGACATTCATCAGTCCGAAGTAGACCACACCATAAGGGGAATTTTGTGACCCATGGGGAGGGACACACAGGAGAGCAGGAAGGTCGAACAAAGAAAGGATATGAGAGGAGGCTTATCTTTGACACCTTTTTCAGTCATCCATTCGCCAGGGTTGTTTTCATCGACCCAGTGATACAGTTTTTTGTCAGAATTTAGGTCTGAAGTGGCGCAGGTGAGGCAGTACAGGCCGCGGTGCGATGTTTGTGAAAACTCTAGCTTCACCATCGTTTTACATTGATTTATTACGTGAAGTGTTCAGTGGCGGATCCTGTGTGCAGTTCACTGGATCCATGGTGTATATTACCAGCCAAAATATTAAATAATTACGGCGTAAACCCGGTAAAAATTAAGAATTTGTTGAACATTTTATCAATCTTACGTAATAGTGTTCGAACCTTCCATTGAAAATGTGCGTGTGTGCGCACATACGTGTACATTAGTGCATTTGTCTGTTGGTCAGTGTAGCAGAGCAAATGACATTTTTGGATTGGACTTAACGTTGACTGTATTCCTTTGTACATGTGCGTTTCAATGTGTACAATATTTTAATGCCTATCTTTAATTCATTTATGTACACCAAACAGTACCTGTCATAAACGACCAACATTTGGGACCATTACTTGTGGTTACAAACTCCGGTACAAATAAATGCAACAATTGGACATAAAAAAAAGTGATCTAAAAAAACTGGGCTTGTAAACTACAAGTTATAGTGCAGCCACACATTTCAGGTGGAATGTAAAATACACTGGATCAGCCACTGGTCTACATATCAAAAGATCAATTAAGTATGATTGATGGCTGCTGTGCACGAAGATATTAGCATTCTACGTGGGCATTATGCCATTGTGACCTCTAAAAAATAAGTCTCAGGGTAGTAAGGGCATGCAAGTCAAGTGAGTTATAAGTAAAGCACTAATAATATTTAGCCTGGCATTATTGTTTGGTTTGGTAAAATAACCATATCAAATAATTTTTCTAACTACGGTACCACCAGTAGTATTGGATAATTGAATATTTTCAGATGTAATGCATTTTTGTTCCTTACAGTATGTATTGTTTAAAATTCTGGAATTATTTCGAAGGATCATACATAATTTAACTAATTTTGTCAAGAAATATCATCCACACTACCACACGCATGCAAACAAACACACACACACACACACACACACACACACACACACACATATGACCCTATGTCTACAGTCTCGGATCCACCACTGAAACAGAGTATACTTACACGTTTTCACATTTCTAGGAAGATTTCCAACCCCTATCTCAACTCCTCCCTTTTCCACCACCAGCCCCATCAGACTGGCAAACAAACATCCTTCCCTTTCTGTTCATACAGTACAGAATTTGACCCAGAGAACTAGTTTCCTGGGTACACCAATGAGTACGACAAGGTATGAACTGGGTCAGAGGTTGGTTCATTTCCATGTTGGATGATGTAAATCTCATCGTTGCTTTTATTTTTGTACTTTAGGGTGTAAAATAAGATGTTTTTTGAATTAGTAACTCTTTTAACTCCGTCAAGAAAGCTAAAGAACTGTGTGTATTTGAAAGAAAAGAGTTTGTGTCTGGAATATCTGATAATACTGGAAGCTGGCTAACAACACCATGAGATTTACCCTGTCCCTTAGTGTGAGACATACACTATTTTACGTTAATGTAAAACACATACGAACCAATCTGTATGAATCGTCCTACCCCGGACTCATTAACTTTTATTTTACTAGAAGTAAAATAAAATGGAAAAATTCCATTTCCTTTTTCCCTAACCAAAAAAATCAATTCTTATGAAACAGTGTTGGTCGCTAACGTCACGTGTGGTCACTCTGGACATTCGCACAATGCCGCGGAAACCAAAGTTATTTTGCGTCAGAATCAGCCACATTTAAACCAAGAAATCCCATAGACAACATTAATATGATACGACGAAATGAAGACCACTGATGAGAAAGTCTAGACAGAACACAGAAAAATAGCCGATTTGACATTTTATTTGTGACATTTAAATTTATGTGGTGTAACATTTGAAACGCAGGCAATAAGGACAAATTGCACAAAATTTCTTGGAAGTACTTTGTAAAATGCGCCGACGCTCCTCATAAATATCACAGATTTATCTTTAAATACGAGCGTTAATGTTGACAATTTGACATGCATGCCTGGCATGGTTATTGGTATGTAGGTAAATTCATGTAACCGCACAAAGGCATAGAGAGAATGCGCGCATATTCGCACAACCTCCGGTGAATATGCCCAAAACGTAACTAGGTAAACCCTTAGCCCCATTTCCTATTTTTCACTCCCTGTCGCAAGTAGAAGTACAGTATCTATACTGTATTTCTGTCTGTCTGTCTAAACACAACAGAGTTCGCTGCCGTCAAGATCAACATTTAAGACCGGAAAGTCGAGTCCATCCGAAATGCTACAAGCAATGAATCAAATCTGGCCAGTCTTTCTGGCATTTTGTAACAATGGCCATGAACTATCGGCAAGCGCAAATACCATCGATTCATTACAGTTTAGGCTTTCAATGAACAGTATAAAGGGGCGGATCCATGATTTCTCATTGGAAGGGGCCGCGGCACTTTCAAACGGTTGGAGGGGACGACATTTTTATCCTCCCAAAACTCCATGAAAATTTGGGCCATCGGAGGGGGCGCGCGCCGGTGGTGCCCCCTGGATTCGCAAATGAGTATATGTATGGTCTTTTAATGTAGTTTTGTCAGTATTCCAGCTTTGCAATACTGATGATACAAGTTTAAACTGTTTAATTTTATAGTATAGTGATGTTATTGTCTCATTATGTTGAAATGACAGTTGCGACCTGAATTCATACAGGTCAAATATTACTTTTGGTTCATACCAAAAATTAACTGCTGGTTTACATTTTTGTAAATAGCCCAGTTGGAGCTCATGTTCTTTTTATAGCACACCCCCTTTCTTGACCTGATTTACATTTTTTAGTCATTGACTTTAGACTTTATACCATTATAACTTAAATAAAGTAAATTTTCACCAAATTTACTTTCCAGTAGAGTAGAACCTGTTTTGAGCGGCACCCCAATTTTTCAGGACAATGATGCCGTAAATGGCAGGTATGCCGTACAAAACAGGTGAAATAAACATGAGTAATAAGGATTCTTTTTGCAGTGACACTGCCGTAAAAGGCAGGTATGCCGTAAAAATGGTGTCCTCAAAACAGGTTCTACTGTATTTTAATTCTAACACACAGACTAACAGTTAAAAGCTTTAGGGTTTGCAGGAATCTCTCAGTGTCACGGATGGACTTTATGAACCTCTGACTAATTGAAGACTGATAGGGCGCACCTTCAAAATTTGGTCAATTGGGCAATTTACGGTAAATACAACATGTAACAATACATATTCTGTATATTTTCTTTGTCTCAATTGCATTACAACATTAAAATATGAAATCACAGAGCATAAAGAAAATGCACTGCTATTTGGTGTTGCACACCCAATATCAAAAACGATTCTTGTAGACTATTTTTTCACCACTGTTGCCTTTCTACCCATTCTACCACAGTAACACACCCGAGTGCGCTCAACATTTCGCACTGAATTCGACGTGACGAAAGCTACGTTAATTATATATCGGACTAGCTCTTTCGGTATCGTAGATCAGAGAGGAATGTGGAGTTCATAACTACTGCAGCCTCAGATTTATAACGTCCGGGCAGTTTTTATGGGACTTTACAACTTGAAGTCCCGGCAGAGAACTCGCACAGGCTTCATCATGAGAAAATTATATCACGCAAACAAATTTGTTCTACACTATAAATTACCTACCTGTGCAATATTTCAGAGTTTCAGTTCCCATCCAGCGTTGTAACAGAAACGATATATTGATACAGTTCTGAAAGTTTACTCACTTCAGACGGTTTTCTTCTGTGTTTTTCAAATAGAACGGTGATCGACTGTGACGAATTCTATTCTTTGCCTCGATAGTAGCACTGCGATTTCTTTATCACAATGTTCCGGAATTATAAAAGATGTTTCTTACTCTTTACAACCTTTTCACACGAAACGCGCGTTTTCATAACCTTAACTAACACAACATTAAAAATTTAACTCGTCCAATTCCGAAAAACAATTGATGCATTTAGAATCGTGTCATGCTGGTTTATTAAAGTCACTGTTTTGGCATTAAGTAATCAACCAAGATAACGTGTAACGCGACATTAACGCAGCAATATGGTTAATTGCACTGCCGTTAAAGTTTATGAAAACGCGTTAGAAGAACAACCATAAACGTTATAGTTCTACGTTCTCAGTGCGTAACAGAGATAACCACAGCGGCAATGTCCGACATATGACATAACGGAAAACATCACATTTGCGTCATTTAGAAATACTGATATTCATTGCAAAGTCCGGCTTCTTAGCATTCTTAGCATCACGTATTGGCATTATAATAGGGTTTGTATTTTAGGCATTTAGGAGTCAGACATATCGTATTGTTTTTGCTAATTAGTTTTGCTTTTGATAAATTAAATCAGACGAGACACTGGGATCATGCATCTTCGCCACGGTGGAAACCGATACATATTAATTTCTATTCCGATATATAATGTGACATTTATCACGAATTACTCTTTTTAATCATGGCTCCTACACGCACCTGAGCACTAGCTAAAATCAACGTAAATTGGTAAATTCATAAATGTGAACTTCAAAACCCTGTTAAATTGCATTAAAATTTAATGTGTCTTTTTCGGCAGTTGACTATTACAGTAATCACTTTATTTTTTCCGCCTTGAATTTGCAAAAAGCACTTTCTACAAGCCCAACACAGGGCTGTGTCACCAACACAGAAAATGGAAACCAATCACATTATTTTTGTTCAAGATCGTTCTCTTTTTACGAACCAAGGTGGCTGAACTGAGTGCGCGAACCACTTTGAAGCAAGTGATCGTACAGTAGAACCTGCTTTAACAAGCCACTGCTTTGAGCGGCCACATTGAAATTTCGGCCAATTTGCGGATTTGTTTCTTGTTTTTTCTCATAGATAAATGATTAAAATCACCACTGCTTTGTGAGGTCACCTGTCATTTACGGCCGATTTACGTTGTGAATTTGGGTGGCTTCTCAAAGCAGGTTCTACTGTACTCTGATCCCCGTGCCGCCGGTTTTTATGTTGGGCAAATCTCATATAATAAAAGACAGCCTCGCAACACCAAGGTGTAAAATTCGTACTAGCAAATATACCAAGGTTGGGCTAGATCCCTGCCAGGAAGTTAAGAGATTACAAACCGCGACTGATGGCTGAATTGTTGATAGCTGCGGTGTATCAAGTACAGGTAACTTAACTTTTTCAGCGAGGAAATATTCGAACTAATACATTTCCTTACATACATATCCTTTTCATTCCTTGTTGAACAGTAACCCTTATGACATTACGTTTTAAAGTCTAAATGTCACCAAGTAGTTTGAATAAAGAAGTCAACTTTCTTCATGACAGATCACACAGAGGATCATTTTGTCATTATTCAGTTCTCAATAATATCACTTTTGATAAACGAAACATAATTGTAACAGGAGAAAATATTGCTTAAGCAGAATGTTTACCGATCCCGAATATATTCAGCATGAATTCACCGTTATTTTTAAATTGATAAGAATACAATAGTACAGGTATTAAAGATATATGGCGGGAGGCCATTTTTTTTCACTTTTTTGTTGGACCAGGGTCCATTTGTGGGGCCACTGATTACCCCTGTTTTGGACTTCGTGTGACCTAGATTTATAATCCAGGGTGGATCTCTCTCCTGCACTCTTACTTGCTTGCATCCTGAGGGTCACATCTGGTGTGACACCTGCCTTTCCACCAATAGAGGTGTACACTGGGCTCTTCTCACATGTTGGGATTTGAACTCCCAGTGGCGAGCTGCTCAGCGATGCCTGACTAAGTCAAACGCGCTAACCAACTGAGCTATTCCGGCCGTCTTGGCAGGAGCTTTATTACGAGTTTTGATTATTATTTCGGAAACATTTAAATTCTATGCAAACAATGCCACAGCGAGAATTCTGTTGTCCGAAAATGGAAAGACATTTTTAGCTGAACAACACCGACTCCATAACTTGCTGCACAACACAGGTCTATACTTTTAACAAAAGGTAAGTTTCATACCGGAAAACATTAATAATAGCAAGTCTCAGTTCTTTTAACACATACACTCTATTTTATCTGAACCATCAAACCACACTGAAAATATCTCTATGCCATGTACCAATCCGAGACAATTACCACAAATGTACTGTCCACTTACCTAGTTCAACAGGCCTTTCTAACATCTCCTCCAGGCAATGTAAGCAGGAAAAAAGGCTAAAAGTTGTGCCAAGGCTGCTGTTCACATTTATTATCCAAGTTACATCATAGCAGGGGCCGTATAAAATGCTACAGTTCACAACGGGTCATTTTACCGACCACAGCTTCTTCGAGAATAACAATCTCGTGCAATCAGTGGCAATAATGAGTCTGTGGTATAAATTAGGAATTTATATTCTGCTTATATTACTGATGGAAATTCTGGCTTTAATAGTCACGTCTGAAATTGTCCGCGTGTAAAGTCCGTCTGTAAGATAGATTTGTGTAACACATCGTCGCGTGCTCTTTACAAAAGTCCAAGCAAAACTTTGGACGCACCAGACGGGCTGACATTTTCAACTGTTTCTTCAACGAGACATTCGCCTAAACTTCAAATTTGGACTAAGGTATACATGCAGTAACACGACAACTGTATGAATACAAGAGAAAATATTAAATGACTCTTAAAGAAATTAAAGAATTCTTCTTTTACAATTTGACTCTCACAGATATTAAAGAATTATCCTTTATATTCTCTTTTCGAAATGGTGCCTCAAATGAATTTTCTGAGCATAATAACAAAAATTATAAAAAAAAAGTTATCCTATTAAATTTTTCTTTTCCAAATCGAACTACAAACAGCATGTTTTGTTATTCCTTCAATTTATCTTATTAATTAATTCCTTTATCCTTTTAGAATTACGACAACATAGCTCCCTTTGAAGACATTTCCTTACATGAGAGTAATATTTCCTTTCATGCTGAAGAAATGGTCTGAAAAGAAATACACAATTTTTAGAAGAGAAGCTGGGATTAAGGTTAATATCTGTGTAGAAAAATTGCTTGATTGAAAAAGCATGTAATCTTGCTAATTTAAGAATTATTCTCTTTTATTCCTGCATTATTTCCTATAGGTCAAAGAATATGAAAATAAATTATTCTAATACTTATCATTTTAATTCCTAAAGTTCGATTTTCTTAACATTTCAATCTCTAAAGTTCATTTTTCTTCTTTGCATGAAACTATTTGTACTTCCGTTATTTTTTGAACATAAACCTACACGTTAAAAGGACAAATGTATACGACGTGTTGGAACATCCTATATTTGGTGCAATGCGCTAAATATTACTATTCTAGCATAAAAATGTTCACCGCACTTCAACGGTTTTTTGGGAATTTTTTCCCGCGAGATTTTCCAAATTTATTTTGCCTAAAAAATAAGTGTATTTATGGTATTATAAGTAAAATAACTGATGTCAGTCACTAAAACATTACAAGTTTGGTCATGGAACTTAAGTTAGTCCCCCTTTTAGGCATATGCCCCAGTCATTCTACTAATAAAAGAAAATTTTCTCTGTCGAAATCGGCAAATTTGTCTAATATCTTAGATGAAGCAAATTTGGAAAACCATTAATATTTACCAACGTTACACGCTAGATGTCCTTCAATGCAATGAATCTTCAAGACAAAGCGTCCAAATGTCCAGATCGTATTGCAATGACCTGATTGCACAAATGAATAGAATACAACACTATTACAGTGGTGTACTTGCCCTTGCATGCCGTCGTGAATAATCGGAAGAAATACCCAATAAAACCCGTAACACCAAATGCAATGAGACCTTATGTAGAAAAATATAAGTCAGTGGAGCAAAGCAATAAACATGCATAAAGGAACAAGTTATGGAGCTGGTTGAGGGCCATCACGTAATAAAGATATGGGTCTGCAGGGGACCCGTAAATAGACATGAGCCTCAATAAGGCAAGAGCTGCCGCCAGACAGGTGGCACACCAAAGAAGCTGTGCTGAGTATTTCAGGCATGTTTAGTTCCTTTGTTACGTAATGAAAGGATTTTCTTTTCATTTTCGAGTGACATGTGGGTTATTTTTTCATTTTGAGTGACGTGGGTTTTTTCTGATTTTTGTTTTCCTGATGCCTATAACTTATTTGTACATATATATTGAAAAGTACATGATGCAACATGATTATTATCACCTTGAGTTGTTCCTCTTTTTTACTACAGTTCCACAGATCATCATCATCATCGTAATAATAATAATAATAATAATAATAATAATAATAATAATAATAATAATAATAATAATAATAATCGTGTACAAATGACCACCACACGACTATTCTCGTCTTTTGTACGCTTTGTAGGGACAAGAAAAGACATCTCATAATATCATATAATTACTTCTCAATCGCAACAATGGTGGTACTCTATTTGAAATCTGGCGAGGTCTAAAGTTATAAAATTAGTACCTCGCGAGGCAGGCTCTCCCCTCGCTCGAACCTCTAGGTGGGGGGATATCCTGCCTCGCGAGGTTCTAATTTTATAATTTTGACCTCGCCAGATTTCCAATAGAGTACCACCAATTAACTTTATAAATGTTCTCCTTGCAAGACAGATCAGTAGATCATTATTTGTATTGCGTCAATCGTTCGAATTTTGACAAATTCTTACTATCTGGTTGACACCAATTTTCGAGTTGTGTCACATGTACAGCAAGTTGGATTTCATTGATTACAGCCTATTATGTTTATTCTCATTACTCAGTACTTGTAATCTACATAAATGTATATTGATCAAAGGTGTATTATACAGATAATTCATGTAATTGTGGAATTAGGTTTGCATTTGGGTCATACAGAGTGCAACGTGAAAATACCAAGGAAGATGATCTACATATAGGGCGTTTGATCGTGTAAACAGTCTCATCTAAAAGTCCGACCGCGAGAACATTTATCGGAATAATCTTATTATTCCAGATGTGGTAACATGTTTAAATACACTGCACGTGTAAACCTTGCACGAAATGATATTTGCATAAATTCCGCTCTGCATCCATGGTGGAAGTTTCACACATATTTTAACAATATATTAAGTGTCATCAAATAAAGTTTATTACTTCCTAAATTGACTTAAGAAACTTGACGGTTTTCTACAGTGGTTTACAGCTTTAACCCTCAGTTGGGAAACTCACCCAACCTGGATGTGAACTATCACTTCAAGAGACAAGCCAATTATTCCATGTATTCCAATGCTTGACTACTCATGTCAACTCTGCATTCGCCAGGTACGAATTGTTGTACTGTGGCATGATGAGACGTGCTACGTTGTCCCCTACAACTTCATTACAATAACTGAAATAAGAATCTAAGACTTTCTTGCAGATTTATTGACAACTACATTTGTTACTTGGATTCAATACAAGCAAATACGCCACTCGGTGGCTTGTACCGGATTTTCCAGAAAAAAAGCCCCCCACATTAAAAACCCATGGGCTTCTATTTGGGGAATTCACCCAAATAGAAGCCCATGGGCTTTTAAAGATACATTTTTGTACTGTCTATGGAAGGTGTCTTGTCACCCACATCTTGTTTTGTTTCTTTGGTCTATTTTCAAACAAAACATCTTCAAATTGTAAATTGTACCCAATAATAACCAATTTCTCTGTTCTACATGTTCACTAGATAATAGATATAGTGAAGTAGTGTATGATTTTAAAAATTGTACACTGTAAAGGGCCTAAAAATGTCTCCCAAATAAAAGCCCATCTCCTCAAATAGAAGCCCATGGGCTTACATGGAGTCATGACATTCTTGTCAAAAAATGCCCAATTCTCAAATAGTAGCCCAGGGCCTATTTTCGGGGAAATCCGGTACATATTTTTGATGGTATATTTATGTCCGTGGTTAAAGTAAGGTTTCTGCACTGTCGTTCACCAATTTACATTCGTTTTTGATAGCCATCTAGTATATCTATCTATCTATCTATCTATCTATCTATCTATCTATCTATCTATCTAGTCCAATGTGTCTAAGGGTGAAATAAGACACAAGTGGTGTGTAGGCTTAGACTTCTTTATTGAGCGCTCTAACGTATATACATGTGTGTGGTTGTGTGTCCCCGGCAGCACTGGCTGCTTACTGGCTGGGTTGACCGTGGTTACCAAGGTTATGGGGTAAACAGAATGGACCCGTGCTTGGCCCTGAAGTTTGATAGAAGACTTTGCTTGATTATTCAACAGGAAAGAGGGCAGGTTCTTATGCTAACAAAAGTCACCTCTCGACACAATGAAAAAATTGTGTCACAGTGACAACTGAAACCCTGATCAATGATTTCGAGTAAAAAATTCGATTGACAAACAACACATATAGAAATATTATAACCTTCCTGCAGAATAACAATCTTCGCAATAAATTGATTCTCTAACCCCTTCGCACCCGCAGCTGGCCACATTTTATTTTATTATATATTAATGACAGATACACACAACCACCTTTTAAATGTCGTCGCGACCTAGTTTTGTTTTTCATCGCCTGTCTGTGAATCTATATTTCACCAGGTATGTATGTGGTATCTTTCATCTCTTTCTTCCTCTCTCACCTTTAAATACTAAAAGGTCACATCGGATTATATTAAAAACTATTGTATCAAGTAAAGAAAATGTCTTTGTCTGCATCGATGTATTCTTATGTCGTCACAAAGTCATAAATATCTAGTTTTATCATTATTTAACCCTTTCAATACTGCCCATTTTGGATATTTTCTTCTCAGATTTTGAGCGAAATAACTACTTCAGAGAAACAAATTATAAAAAAAATAAGTACTGATAGCAGTATGTTTACAATGACATGTGTCTTATGTGGACATATTTCTCTTTTAAAGAGGTTGGTTTGACAGTCAGTTTCTCTGTTACCATTCTCACTAGATAGGTTGATGAGTTCAATTTTTTGGGATTTTTTGGAAAAAGATGTTCCTCATTTGCAAGTGATTGGCTTTTACCAAGTTTACATTTATTCCAGGAGGCTTCCCAAAAATATGGTGTGCTGCCATACATGTCTGCTTGTGATTGGTGATGTCTGTATGAAAAAGTAGGCTGCACTCTTTGCAAAAAAATTCACCCTCTAACACCAAAAACGACAATATTTTAAGTGACATTTTTAAGGAGGTTTTACAGCACTACCCAGGTATATAAGGTAGGGCAGAAATTTTATATGCAGACTACAACTTGGTATGAGCAACTTCGTACCAACTCAGCAGAACTTGGCCGTATGCTTCGTATTTAAATTAGCCATGTGTTCTGAGGATGATACAGTGTTTACAACCCCCTAGGAGCGAGGTGACCCGTATCCAAGGGGTTAATACACACTTTACCAGCCTACACTTCAAACAATGAATAATCCAAACGCATTTATAAAAGATTTACACATACATAAGTCTTGACATTTGAAAATATTTTACCACATGTATATTTATTCGTAAAATGTAACTTTCTATTCAATCATCCATGCACAAAATGTTGAATTTGCGAAAATTATATCTAGACGATTATTGGGCTAGTAAATTCATGAACTAATCGGATATGAAATTATCTTCGAACATGTCAACATCGTTCAAAAAGAATGTACTCAACATCGTTCAAAAAGAATGTACTCAACAAGTCCAGACTTTATGTCGATTTCTTTATTGTAATATGAAATGCTAAAGATACGAAACTTAAAAAGTCACCCGTGTATAATCCAGATTGCTACTATGAAACTGATTTACTAAAGTGCTGTCCATTTTGGTAACTCAACGCACTCAAACAAGAAATACCGACGGACTTCAATTTTAAATTTTAAACGACCCGACACTGATTTCAATGCAGAAATTTAAAGACCATGAAAACAAAATACTATGGAGAATAAACATGTTCTAACTTGAAAAACGGAGAAACCGAAATTCTCACTACATCTTCCCACCTAAAGAACGTCTTGAATTGTGTGACTTATGCACTAACGCAATAAGCTATCTAGTCATTCTAATCTTTCAAACCCGACAGCTAAATAAAACTAAATGAAGTAAAGGCTCCATTAAGGCTTTCCTTACATCACCGCTACATGAAGCTAAGCTGCACAGCAGTCGTCTCCTCTCGTAACGACCCCTTGACAGCCATGCATTATGCTCACCATCTAAGATCTGGGTCAGTGTGCTAATCCACTTAAGGAAAACTAGGCAATCCAGTAGGTTGCAAAGCCGTTGCTAAAAGTAAACAGCAATCAAAAAATGTTTTTGAATTTACCTGTAAAAGGGGATTTAAAGTGACAATTTACTTACATATCCCATTCAAAGTAATTATTTTTGCACAATTAGGTCTCAAAGTCAGCTT
>JBCAUI010548357.1:0-10489 GCA_038406195.1 Haplosyllis anthogorgicola
TTTACATTTAAATTGATAAATTTTAATATTTTTGTACACAAAATAGTCCTGTGTGATGAGGTTTTACCCTGGTCAGTACTTGCCATTGGTTACTCATGAGGTCATACCCTATAATAGCAAGAGCTTAAGTGGTCAGCTACTGTATTCTGATGAACTTTGATACAGGTTCAATGGCTTGAGGGCATTACATAATTTGCAATTATCCACTTCAACTCAAATTTCACAACATTCCAGAATCTTTACAGAAATTGAACGACACAGCAAATTGCATACAGCAGTCAAGATAGATGGACTCAGTACCAGACATTCCTGTTTTTGGTAACAGTGTCTAATGTTAAGCCTACAGAATCTGGTTAATATGTGCGCCTAAGTGATAGATAAATACCGTTGGTAAAGCCCTATGATTTAGCTTCTTTTTTTCGGTTTGTCACGTGGTCTTTTTATAACAAACCAGAAAAAAGTAGCATGGCGACATTAGGCTTGTACCACCGAAGTCGCTTGGATACTTTATTATTACTTTCCACAGAAATGTTCATTATATTGTTGAAAATGATAAAAGTTACATCTGGCATTTTATTACCATCGGTATGAATTAGATTATCCTAATCTAATTTATTTATCCTAATCTATTTATCTATCACTTAGGCGTTATTCAATTTTTTATGGAATATCAACCAAGAATGTTCATGTCAAAAATGCAAACAGATTACATGGGTCATTAATGGGGCAAGTCTTAGATTCCAAGGAGATGTCACTTGGAGAAGACATCCCAAAGTTTCATATCCATCAACGCTGTTCTGTTGTTCAACTCCCAAGATATTTTCGTCTGAATTATTTCAATTTGTAGCTCATGGTTTTACCAAACTACTTAAGCGAAGAAAAGTATGCTTATGCGTCTACAAAAGACAGGATCAGAAGCTACTTACTTTGTCCTACTGTAGTCTGCAGTACAATTCTCCTACAGAAACGAGTACCAAATTTGGACACTAATGTCCCATAAGGTTGTCTAAAATTAGAACTAGATTGGTATCATGCTTGTCTAATATAGCAAATGTAGTTTACAGGAATGTGTAATTTACACGGACACTAGATTGCCTCGTACATTGTGATTAGAGAACGGCAAACGAGCCCGTTCTCAGGACCATGATGTATGTTTACAGACCCTGGGAGTCACTGGCTGTAATGCCCTTGTTGTGTCTCCTTCTAAATCTGCGTCAAATCCGCCAAAGTCCCGAATCATTAGCAAGATACATTAGACGCGACGCAAACTTTTATATCTTTTTGTTTACTGCTTCCCGAACATGGCAACTTGTAACTCAGAATCAATTATCAAGTGTAGATGTCGAATATTTCGACTGTGTATCAATAAAACAAAGTAAGTGAGACGTATGGGTGGCTGCCTTTCTGACACCAATGTGTAAGTGAGAAGTGAGGCTGGCTGCCTGTTGACACCAATTCACAGTGAGTGAACAAGTGTGACCGGCTACCTGTTGGCACCCACCTACAGTGGAGATCCAGATTGAGCCGAAAGTAGAGTAAGTCGCAAGTGGGTGAGCAAACAAGTGACAGTTCCTCTCTGCATTTGAGATGGGCAGTGTCACCCGAAGTCCAAATAGACCTCGGTTTGCAATGAAATTATGAAACAGCAACTATGCTACAGTGATAAAATGTAATCTCCTTCGAATGAAAGTTGATGTACATTTTGCCTTTAATAAGACCCCAAAGAGCAGAAATCCAGGGAACCTTACACATAAGCAATACAGGGAACCCCACGGCGCTTACAGTTGCTTATGAAAATGAAGGTAATATCACTGCAAAACATTATGAGTGAATATTATCGGCATAATATTCATAAATTCATCTGCCATAATGTCTTATCAAACAGCTGTAAGTGCAGTTTCATGATCCATTAACCTTTAAAATAAAGTTTATGTGCCCCACATACCTGCACTTGCAGCTGTTGCTTGTCAATTGAAACCATAAAACAATTAGTTAAATACCAACCGAGGCGTTAATGTACTTGATGATACTTTACAGGTTGACGCACGTCCTTTGTGAAACGGGAAATAAAAGATACAATAAAAATTCTGGCGGAAAACATCTCAGAAAATCAGCAGAACTTGGAACCATGGTAATTCACTCTGTGCTCGTGTTTCAGATAAAAGGTAGCATGAACCAACACTCTTTCACTTTTAATACGGTAAAGCAATGTACTATATGTCTCGCTTTGTCAAATTGATACAAAACGGCTTTGTTACATAGATCTATGTAACTGATGTAACGAATTGATAACCTGTCAGTGTACCAAGAGCTGAATGCCGGTCTCAATGCTTAACCATACCCTGTCCCAAATGCAACTTGACTTAGGTACGTCAGAAAACAACAAAACCATCTCGTCGATACAGAGAGCTGAAATGCCCTCTGTCGGACATCGACAAAATGATTAGTCTATCACGCGAAGCGTTGATAGACTTCTGTGAACGGCAAGGTGGTTTTCCTATTAACTCAAAAATTGAGGACGAGGTGTGGGGATGTACTCCCCCCCCCCAGGTCCCCAGGTGAGGACGAGGTGTTGAGGACCAGGTGTGGGGATGGACCCCCCCCTTCTTCTTACTACTTTATACCCGGCCTACCCGGGTAATTCTCTCGTTTATACCATTATAGCATGCGAATATTCATTCATTCAGTTGGTAGTTAGAGAAGCATCTGACATGAACGTCAGAAAGACTGTAACTACTGTTGAGGTAGCTCAGTTTTATCTTACAAGTAGTGTACTTGAAAATTTTCGTATTTACATAAGTATTTACATTTTTAAGTAATCAACTCTACGGTTCCAGGCAAGATGTGTCCGATAATAACCATAATCTGAGTCGAGCTTAATTGCACCATAGTTGTGATACAGTTTATGATTGCTCATAGTCGTAACATATATATACAGTAGCAACTTCAATTGATCAACGCCAAAACCAAATTGGCAATGTAACAATTGCTGTAGGTGTCCATGTTGACAACCAGTCTTCAATGAATTACCATTGCAATAAAACAGACGAGCACCTCCAACAAGTTAAGCAGTTTGCGTTACATAGTATTTCCAGGTTTCCAACTTTTGTTCAGGTGTGACCCAATCTACATGGAGTAGTTATCCACGTCGGCTGACAGTTCCAATCAGGGTAAGATGTCTGCATAGGCACTCGCTTCTATATTGAAGACACAAGTAGCCGGTTTCACAAATAAGTTTAGAACGCTGTCGCTCCTCGCCACTGAATTTCGAAATTTAGAGGGCATATGAAAATTCACGATGTTTGGCAGTATGCCACAAGGTGTTTATGTTTAGCAAAGGATATTAAATTTTATGATTTGCGATTCTGGGAAATCACAATACAGAACCTTAGAAAATTTAAAACATGGTTCTGAATGTTTCTGTATAAAATCTTTTGAATTCCGCACTTTCAACGTTAACATCAAATTTTCAAAAGAATTTCAGAACTTAGTGTCGTTCTTCGAAATCATAAAATTCCGAGAAAAAAAATCAAAACCTCGTGGCACGCTGTCAGACGTTGTGAATTTTCAGAATTCCTCCAAACTTTTGAATGCAGAAGGTACCAGCAACGTTCTTATTTTATTTGTGAAAAGGGCTTAGAGCTCACAGTACTGGTACTCATGTTACCAGATGTGTTCCTACCACTTTGCGATCTGCGAGTCAACAAAGAGGTGAGCCAGAAAACTGACATCTCAATCATGTCACGGGCACGGACGGCGGGCGCACCAAACCCGGCTAATAGGACTGTGGCATCAGACATGTTGTGTTGTTAAATCAAATATATTGTATATGCCGTTTTTAATCATAGAATATTCCTTGTTGATATGTTATGGGGAGCATTTACAGACTGATCTTAAAATTGTGTCCATATTGACAGAAACTTATTTACACTTCCATTACAGTCCCTGTCTCCCTGTCTACATTTTTAACAGAAGAGAACGAATAATGTACCCGGTTTATTGCCCGTCAAGTGCTGCCAGGACTATGCGGTGGCGGGAAAGTCCTGGACTTTAGCATTGTAGTTCAGCCTAGCATCACAGAATTTAGCCATAACATCGTTGTTAGCTTCGTTGCCGACTGCGTACATGTGTGAAAAAGTCTGGACCTTAAAGTTGGTCGTTAATTACAACTTTAGAGCTGCAAAGAGGAGAATAGGAATTGTTTGGAGAAACCAAACAAATGATTCAGGTATACATACACGCTGTCCGTGTGTGTAGCCTCACTTAGCTAGAAATGTGTGATATTCACACCTTTTGCAATTAAGAAGAATGTGATGTCAAACATATGTGATGTGCTGGGGATCTTCACCACATTTTTCTGGCCCCCTTCCGGTCATGTGACAGCACCCAACTGGTGCATCTAGTGGCGTCGCCTGCATGGCGACTGCCTGGCTGGTGCCACTAGGCTGGCGGTGTCCTTAGAACACTGCCACCCTGGCGATGACCCAGCGGCACTTGGCCAGGTTGGTCTATTTTTAGTATCCCTGCCCAGTTACTACCTGTGCACATGCACACGGGCTGTATTTGACCTGACGTCATTCAAACAACCTTATGTTGACTAAGTCACCCTTGGGTGACATCACCCCGCCACCCCTTTAAAACAGCATGGCACATGCTTTCCTCACCTTTGACTAGTTAGAGTTGCTAGGAGAAGGATCACCAGCACATCCCCAACTCCCTGAGCAGCTGCTCCCTTGATGGTGTTTGATCATTGCCCTTTGTCTTAGTCTTGTTTGACCATGCCGCAGCCATGCCTGCCACCCTCATTGCATTATTACCTAATTCAGTTGTGAGCGGTGACCATGCCAGTGGTGGCACCACACCCTAGAGTAGGACACTAGAGTGGGATCGCCCCTTTCACCATGGCCAGTGAGAGGCTGGGATGAGTAGTTAACCTCAGCGCTCACGTTATTAACTGTACGTGGTGGGCGTACGTCACACATATACAGTACATAAATAATTTATTTTCCACTTGTGGAAGTTTTTCTCTTTTTTTAAAATTATTTTCTTTCTTAAAATTCCGAGTAACTATAGTTTAACACCAGCTTTAAATGATGCACAAAATAGATTGGTGCAATGTGATGCAAACACAGTGTAACGTGAATGTAACCGTTTAATCGTTCAAAAGGGAATCCACATTTTCTTATTGACTTTGTTGTCTTGGTTGTCTTGGGCACAATTAATGAATAATTGGCTTTTACACCAAATGGAAGAGGTAATGTCGTGGGGCAAAGCTAACTTAAGCAAAGATGCTCAACTGAGCAGCTTCATGAGCGGCATAAATTGTAACTTCTGTGGGACACTTTTAGCAGGTTAAACAGGATGAATTTAATGAAAATTCCTTCCCTCGGCACATATTCTGTACGAAAATAAGACTTTTTCATTATATTATGTCATTGTGGTACTATGAACGAAAAAGACAACAGGTTATTCATTTATGTTAAAACATAATTAATTTTTTCCTTAATTCTTTTGCACAAACATTTTAAGCAAATTTGCGTACATAGGCAAGATTATGTAACACTAGTAGCAAATGGACTACTTTTAGGTCAATTACTAAAACTGGTAATTCTAAGTCACTAAATTTTAGTTTGTTAGTTATGGCACATATTTTGCAAGGAAGAATACCGGGAACAGTACACGGAATTTGTATCAGTTTGGGAACAATGGCGCATCAAAAGCACAGCGTGAAATTCTTATGTCATCTCTATTGTTCTAGATGTTTCGAAACTGATACAAATTCCGTGTAATGCTGCCCTTGATACATGATTTAATATTTTATAAACCAATGATGAAGTAAAGCTCTTGCTTTTACAGATGAGGATGCCTGCTTATCCTTCCCATGTAGTAACGGTGCTACCTGCTACGATCTACCTGACGGGCAGCCTGCAGAGTTCGTGTGTAAGTGTCCTGCAGGTTACCATGGTGATCTGTGTGAAAAAGAGTTTGAGGCGTCACCTTGTGCCACAATTCCTACTCCACCCGAGGTGACACCATGTCCTGAAGCTGCTACATGTCCAGCTTGTCCAAAATGCAGTACCACGGCGCCTGAATGCGCTACCTGCCCCTCGTGCCCGGAAATAACAACACCAGCCCCTGAGATCTGCCCCACCCAGCCGCCAGATGTCGACTACTGTGAGAATCAGCCATGCGTAAACAATGCCACGTGTTACAATGTGACTGGAGCGTATCTCTGCGTCTGCGCAGAAGGATTTACAGGACAGAACTGTAGTGAAGGTGAGTTTAGTTTCATCGGTTTCATTGGAGTATTTGGTTGGATTTTTCGTTCTGTTCACTTGTGTATATTGTGGACCAGATTACGACAAATGTTCAGTGATGCGTGAACATAACTGGGAATGAGTCATGGATCATTGATCAGCACACAGTGTTACAACTACCCATACAGGACCATGCATATGGATGTTCCATCTCACATCACACGTCTAACACAGAAATCATCAATGGTCACCCACTGATTTAGTATGGCCCTTGTTTACTGGAGTAAATTTATTTAATTATTTTATGAAAAGAAACTGTCTCCGTCACTAGGTCGACATTTGTGCCAGAAACACGTACCGAGACTGAGTGAGGCCCAAAGACATCCTGTAATGCTTCATTTGGCGATGTTCTGCACCTTTTGTGTGATAGGTTAATGGATTGCATTTTTGGCTCGTCTCGTATCTCGTACACTGGCAAAACATGATTAGCTGCGTGAAGGTGACAGCACCTTCTAAACCTGGGCAAAATGGCCGCCAAGCCGTGGCTTTCTGTAAATCCATACCCTGGTCTTTGAATCTTTCCTTTTCTTCTTATTTCCAGAGATACCCACAGTGGCCCCTGAGATCTGCCCCACCCAGCCGCCAGATGTCGACTACTGTGAGAATCAGCCATGCGTAAACAATGCCACATGTTACAATGTGACTGGAGCGTATCTCTGCGTCTGCGCAGAAGGGTTCACAGGACAGAACTGTAGTGAAGGTGAGTTCAGTTTCGTCGGTCTCATTTGTGTACTTTGTAAGGGTCTTCCGTTTGGATCGCTTATGGATATTATGGAGCAAAAAGGTCACAAATGTGCAGATGTGCGTGAACACTGGGATTGTGTCATGTCATTGCTTAGAACACAGTAGTACAACTACTCTTACAGGAAAATGCACAATCTACTTAGCAATGTCGCATCTCACATCCTTACAAGAATTATCAATGGTCATCCGCTGATTTATTATGCCCTTTGTTTACTGGAGTAAAGTTATTTGCTGTAAAGTTGTTTACTGGAGTTAATTAATTATTTTATGGAAAGAAAGAAAATGTCTCCGCCACATGATCGACATTTGCTGCTAGGAACACGTACTGCAATTACCGAGACCGAGCGAGGCCCAAAGACATCCTTCGATGCTTCATTTGGTGACGTTCTATATCTTTTGTGTGAAAGTTTAACGATTCATATCTGAACTATTCTATCAGATCTGAACGCATCTGGATAGCTAGACCTTTAATTCCCTCTTGGTCAAATCTTACATTTCAACAATGAAGTGTGGGTGCATGGCAATCAACCTTATTTATGTGTGACAACATGTCAAGCAAATGTATTCATGCATGAACTGATCTACCTATTTTTTGATCAGCTTCACTCATCTGTGCAGAAGACCTGACATTTCATATCAAATCAATCAAGTGGACTTTAAGGTTGCCGTCTACAAGTGGCCATGTGGTATAACATCACTCATTGACCACTTATATTGTTTCTAAGTGTACCCAATAGATTTATGATCTTACCTCCCCATATAAGGCAAACAAGGTGAGAATAATTTATGAGCCATGACATTTTAAGGCATGTAGGCTGATGGGGATGACTGAGGTTTATTTATAATCATGTCAAATTATTAATTTGAGATTATTAAGAAATTTTTTCATCCTTATCTTGTGTTGTAAAAATGTTGAAATATTAAGATCTATCAAGTGTAAAAGTTTGACAAAATTTCACTGCCTCTATGTCAAGTAACAGTCATTTTCCATTTATCTTAATGTTCTTGGTGGTCATCTTCTGCATTGAATTACTCACAAACTGGCTGGTGGATCATTCTGTAACTTTGCATATTTGATCCTCATAATATCCCTCACAAACACTGAGTCAATTGGCCACTTGTACACAGCAACCTTAAGGGCCTGACAATTCCCACAAGGACCACTCTTTGACATAAATTATCCTTTGAGTAGACGTACTGTGGGTTCGGACATGTGTATTTTTTGTTCGTCTCGTATTAGCAAAACATGATTAGCTGCGTGAAGATGGCAGCACCTCCTAGACCTGGGCAAAATGGCCGCCTATCCTTGGCTTTCTGTGAATCCAGACCCTGGTCATTGAATCTTTCCATTTCTTCTTATTCCTAGAGATACCCACAGTGGCTCCTGAGACTTGCCCCACCCTGCCACCAGATATCGACTACTGTGCGGATCAGCCATGCCTAAACAATGCCACGTGCTACAACGTCACGGATGGATACATCTGTCAATGCTTGAGTGGATACACAGGACAGAACTGTAGCCAAGGTAACAATCTCATTTTCAATCAGGTTTTGTAAAAAAAATGTTTGGGATGCCAGTTAGACTGTTATTTTTTATTTGCTTCGGCTGCCCAGGTATATTAGGCAGGTTTGGTAGATTAGGCAGGAAATTTTATAATATATTTAGTACATATATTGGTGACCTGAAAATAAGTTTATAAAAGAATCTGCTTTCTTTACTAATGGTATAATTCCAGCCTAATTTGTCTAATTTGCCCAATTTAGCAGATGAAATAAATTAAAAAACCTTGGCTACTTAAAGGGATAGGCGATAGCTTTTCTGTTCCCGTCATTTAACACACCTAATAAGGCATTTTTCTTTGATTACAAAAACAGAAGCAATTCAAATCCATATAACAGAATTCAAACAAACAGACACGACTGGCAACACAGGCCATTGCTTTACCAGTTGAAAGTCTTTACTGTAATGTAGTCTACTCATTCAGATATAAATCCATGCCGGCCAGATCCATGTGGGAACGGAGAATGTTACGAGAATGAAGACGGCTACAGATGCATCTGTGAGGAAGGTTGGACAGGTCCCAACTGTACAGAAGGTGAGTGTAACAATGTTAGTTTAACAGATGGTTGAGTGGGTCCCAGCTGTACAGAAGGTGAGTGTTACATTTTTAGTTCAACAGAAGGTTGGGTGGGTCCCAACTGTACTGAAGGTGAGTGCTACATTTTTAGTTCAACAGAAGGTTGAGTGGGTCCCAACTGTACTGAAGGTGAGTGTTACATTTTTAGTTCAACAGAAGGTTGGGTGGGTCCCAACTGTACTGAAGGAGAGTGTTACATTTTTAGTTCAACAGAAGGTTAGGTGGGTCCCAACTGTACTGAAGGTGAGTGTTACATTGTTAGTTTAACAGAAGGTTGGGTGGGTCCCAACTGTACTGAAGGTGAGTGTTGTATTGTCAGTGTTGCTGTAGAGCTTGGTTTACATAAGACACACAGCACCGAAGATAACCTTCACATGGTGAGGTGAGACCCGTACAAAGGGACGTCTATCCGCCTAACGTCACTGCATTTATCGTTGTAGAAACAACATGTGAAGCCCCGGGAGAAGGATTACGCTCCTCTGTGGTCACTCAGAACACAACAGATTTCTACAAAATTGATGACGAGTTACTCTTCCACTGTATCACCAGTCTCTTGCGCGCATGCTCGGGAAGCCCAAAGATAAAGTGTCAAAGCAATGGGCAGTGGTCTGGACAGCCTCTGGAATGCTGTGAGTTTTGTTTGTTTGTCTGTTTTGCTTATATTGTTTCTTTTGTTAGCTCCCTAAATCATGACCATTTTCTGTTTACGCGAAAAGCACAGCGTGCCAGCGTGCTTTTACACATACAGCATATAAGGGTATATGAGACAGATGGAGACAATGCATAATTGAATTAACCTTAAATAGCAATGAAACTGTTACACAGATGTCAAAACATACACCAATACCCGTAGCCTTCAGCATAGAGATAACATGAAGACCATGTAGCCCTCTGGGGTCAGAGTCCGTTCAATGGGGCCACTGGTACCCTATTTTGAAGCCAATTGTCAGTTGTGTGTTTACTTACTGAAGCATCATGTCTTCTTTAGCACTTCCGAGTGATGGGTTCCTTCTTAAAAGAATTGTGCACTCAGATTCATTAAACTTATATCAATTTGATTTCAGTAGAGTGTCAATAACCCAGTGTGAAGTTCAATTGAAATTGAATGTTAAATGTTAAATGTGCTGTATTTTTATATAGCACCCTAGAAGACTAGATGTCTTATCAACGGTGCTTTACATTATGTGGAATTTTGATGTATTTTACTGTTACTAGTTAGCTAGTTTTTAGGCATTTATGACATTTATCTAGTTAAAGTGAAGTTTGTAGAAGTGAGTTTTTAGCTGTTTT
>JBCAUI010548368.1:0-10488 GCA_038406195.1 Haplosyllis anthogorgicola
ATAACAACAGACAGCAAACAGCAGACAGCATTTGGTACAGCAAACAGCAAACATCCCCAGAGGCAGTTACGCACCCCGCTTGCCGGCCCTGCGTTGTACGATGATGGAGGGTCTGACGCCTAAAGGCAATGCATCAACCGGCTGTTGACAGCCACAAGACAGGCTTGCATTGCTGCAGAAAGACCCAGCTCATCCCTTGTGACGGGGCCTCAACTGTCTGGCCACGCCTACCATCAGGCGCCCCCTCCCTTACTAAACCTCTGCAGTCCCGATGACGCAACAGTCAGCAATGCCAATTACATGTGAAAGGACAAGAACACAACAAAGTCCACGTTCTTTCCCAATATGTCCACCATGTCTGCGTCTAACTGATAGCTTTCACAACCTTATCACTTGCATTTTTGCCTCCCTGCTTGGCACAGGACTGATGAAATGTTAATGGCATTTTGATACATACGGCTTATGTCTGGTGGCTTTAAAGTCTCTGATCAAATTATTAACGGACTGCATTTCCCAAGTCAAAAATGATCCTCTAGCAGTTCTACGCATATACAGTCTACACTCATGCTGCAGCAGAAAGAGATCCTTTGAAATATTTCGAACATATTCGCATTATTCATACATTTTACATTTACTTGTGTGGTGCACCACTGCGTCACATAGCTTTTTAAAAGTGTGCCAGACGATACTGGTTTTGTTTAATTTCTTGCTTAATTTCTTGTCAAATTTCAATTAAGGTCAAAAAACAGAATTTCTTTCGAACTGCAGAGTAATATTCTTTAATATTTTAAAAATAAAACCTTTTAAACGGTGATCTTACAGCACTGACATCTCGTAAGTCATTAATAGCTAACCGGCATTCTTCACCTCTGTATACCTTTTGTACCTTCCTTCTGCAGGGCCAACATACAACTTTTTTGAATACTCTTCATCAAGGTCCCTCAAAAACTAAGCGGCAGTGAGGGTCATAAAAAGTTGCCTAGACTGCCTAGGAACTGCTCGGAAGGGCAAACAGACTCCTTCCTGGTATGAACCATTATGACATATGATATGGCAAAAGGTTAGCTAGTTTCCGGTGTGAGTTAACTCAATGCCAAGAAGGGGGCAAAAATCATTTGAGTAATGGATGAGAGACGCATGCAAACTGCACTACGCCGATAGTGCACTGCTGTATGTAGCCCAAGGCAAATATTATTTTACATTTTTGTTATGTAATACATAATTCATGCGAGTAGAGATGGATACGAAAGCGTTGAAGCAAAGTTCCGCTATTTCCCTTGAACCCACTGGCAAACCTTTGGTATGGCTTAATGGCAGGAAATTCAACCAAATTATTCCGTCCATTCCGATAAATTTCGCATTGTGTGAGTAAATGGGGCACGTCGCAAGTCCAAATACATACACAAAATAAAAAACGTTATGTTTCTGTCAACTGCACGTTGTGCAACAGTAACACGTATATAATACCATAGATTACGATTTAAGTTTTGTTAAGCTTAAGTAACTTAGCAATTTGTTTTGTTCAGGCTAGTACGCGTCCAGTATTAAGAATTGAGTACTGTACATGTATTCTAGGGCTCGGACGATCAATCGGATCTCCGAATATTTGATCTCTGTTATTGAAAATCGCGATCATCAATGTTAAATCCTTATCATCGGATCATCGGAATAACTGATTGCTTATGAAATATCTGCTGTTGTATCAATGTTAAATGACTTTTTTTTAAAGTTATGTTCATAAATTTACCAGATAGATAGATAGATGTATTTGCCAGATAGATAGATAGATGTATTTGCTATTTGCAGGGAATGTATGAAAATGTATCACTCTTGCACAAATGCATTTTCAAGTCAACCTGCATAGCAGTGTAAATGAGTTCTGAGTCAATTTCAATAAATTTTAGTTACTTTTTTTACTATTTACTGATGTAATTTGGTATTTCCAAAGCCCCGGATATCTGATCGATCATTAGCTTCCGATCATCGATGACAACTTTCCTTCGAGGTCCGAGCCCTAATGTATTCATGTTCAGAGGTAGAAAACTCAAAATGGAAAAACGGAACAAACATGAAACTGGTTTGGAGAAGCGCGCTTATAAAAACTACTTCCTAATAAAACCAACTATTTTATTCACGTCACTTCTACATAGAGGAAATACTGGATTCTTCATCCAGAACGGACGTAATCTTGATAAGCGTACGGTGTATAGTCATTTACCTGTTACTTACACTGATTCTCGTAGTTTCTTTTTTAAACGTTTTCCAAATATTCAACATTGGTGCCTATTCTTTCTGAATAGGGGGGGATCTGAGAGTTGAAACAATCCGGTAATTTGTGCGTAAACGCGGCAAATTTATACCAGCGCCAAACAAAACAGCTCAGCCTCTGCTGGTTGAAAACAATTAACATGGACAGTGCAATGTCTAAAATGTATCGGCGCTATGAAACTTAATAAGCTGTGCCTTTCTTTTTCTATTAATATTGACATGCTGGCAAATCATGTTCATAGGCTTTAAAATTGTGTTAGTGACCTGGTTAAAAACGCTCTCGAACTAAGAAATATGGTTTATCTCTGTTTGTATTAATCCAAAGTCAGCGATTAAAGAACAGCTGTATTCACAAAATGCCATTCACAAGTGCTGTTTTTCGCCCACTCAGTTTTGCGAAAAAAAAGTGTGCCGGATATTTCAACCACTGACGAGGTTACGAATATTTAGTCCAAATAAATATTACAAATATGTTAGCTTTATCACCGAAGTATCATGTACTCTTAACGGAAATTGGGAGTGAATATGATAAAACTTAACAGATTTTTTCCCCAAAGACATGACACTTTCTAAAAATCACGATATATTTCTTTAAATATAATGTGACTTTAAACTGTCTATTTCCTATGACATGAAACAAAGTTCATATCTTAAATCTGAAGTTACGTGTACTTAATCTAGGTGGCATTATTTTTTAGGTAATACGGTTTTTATTTAAAGGAACAAATGAAGTGGAAACAAGGGTCTACGACAATTCGGCGAAACTCTCTATGGCGACAGGACTCATCGTAGACTTGCCATTACGGCTCCATACAATATGTCGACAGCCCATTTTACAGAATAAACTTTAGTTTAATTTTTCAATACATTTGAAAAATTAATCTTAATATTTAAAAAATAAATATTTATCTTAATCCATGTCTTTAATTTGATGTTCATAACTGTGGGTGCCAAATAGGAAATATAGGTGGCATCAATATAATTCTTACAAGAAATAAAGAGGGTATGTTGGTGCATAATACTGCCAAATATTAAGTCTGTATCATTAACTGCATGTCCAGAAGTAAGGTTCAAAGAAAAGGTAGACTACAATACTGCTGTCAATTTGAGAATAATGCTCACAGCAACATAATGTTTGCTAGGCTTTGAGATAGGACATAGATGCATATGTGTGTAAAATATGGAGTCTGTATGATTAATAGTGTGCCAAAATTATCACACTTTAATTTTCTACTAGAACAGTTCCCACAAACTGTTTTGTCCACCTACTGTCTGTCTGCATACTGTTGATGCACCAAGAGTCTTTCGACAAACAGCGTTTCGCCCAAGAGTCGCACACCGTATTGCAAGAGGTTAACAAGACTAGTACTCTTTACCATGTTGCTGTCCCAGACAACTCTGACGAAAGATTTTCTTTTCCTGAGATTTGTGAAGGCCCTTTTGGGTCCAATGGTTGTCCCTTAATTGTCCCTCAGAAAGAACGGACAGGAGTCAATTTGATGCCAGTTGGTTTCCTCACAGATTATACACAAATCTGTGGTTTCCTCCACGAAGATACATTTACTACTGAAGATTGATAATATTGAATCGGAAGCGCATTTCTTAATTCAAATGACACCTTTGCTTCGTCTGCATTAATTTTGTTGATTTAAAATGAGTACAAAAAGAAATATGTGTGGAACGAAATGCATGCATGTACGACAGGCGTACCAGAGAGATTTCCCAGAATCGTCTTTGTTTTCGTGATGTGTGTACTTTTTTGGTACATTAAGTTTGGTTCGCCTAAATTTGGTTACAGCTACGAAAGTCTGTGTTGACGAGGTGAAATATGATCTTGGTGACAGTGTGGACAGTTGGGTGGGCAATCACATGCAGATCGGATCTCCTCAAACCCATTACACATGTCACGTCTAATTACAGCCGATGATGCCTTGAGATTTCTACAATCAGATTTGTCAGTGGCTAGGCCTAGAAGGCTCAGCTTATGGCTTTTCAGCCGTGCCTACCGCCAGCCAGCCTTGCTTCTCAGGCCCCCATCTCCCTGGTAATCATGCCAGGTAATAACTAATAAGCCTAGCCCAGGAATCAATGCGCAAGGCCTTTTTGCTTTGCCTTTCCGTATCCTACTACATTTCTCAATTTGCCGGCTTGTTCGCGTTGGACTTGATGAAGGCCTAGGATTTAGCCCTGTCAGTCGGATGAAATCTTACTAGTGCTGTATTGCCGAGGAAAGCTGCAGTGGTGTGGGTGTGATACTCACGTCTTTCATTTCTGACTCCTCATAAGATTCACATTTGATTATTCCTTCGCAATGTTCTTTTGGGTATTGTTAATAGCGCTGACTTTACATTAGTTCTTGCACTGGGAACCAAGCCAAAGTTATTTTCGTTTGCCTCAAAAATGGAATAGAAAAATTCATACGCAACACCTTATGTAATTATAACATACATGTGCACACACCACTGTTTTACTGATTTTAGGTATGGCTATTTTAGCGGCATACGCATAAAAGTAAACGTTAACCTCAACAAAAGGAATACGCATTTGTGAATTTGTTATTTAGTAATATTTATACAGAAGAAATAAATCTATACATTAGAGAAGTATTTCTGTAAAGCTTGTCTTAGCCTGGCCAGGCTGATGCCGTTGTTAAGAATATGTTCACGTTTACTTATGGTCTACATGGATGGGTTTTGAAGTATCTCCTCAGCACAAAAATCAATATTGATTTGAGTGAAGACTACGCAGGATAAATATGTCAATCAACGTCAGCTCAAAAGAAAAACTTTTACAGAATTTTTTGTCATGCCTGACGTTTTCACTCATGTTTTATGATTACTCTTGTACCTTAATCCCTCTTTCTAGGCTGAATGTTTTCAAATGAACATTCTTCGATGTTTGTTGTTAATTATGTCAGAGCGCTAAGTAGATACACCGTTGGGAGAAGATTGGCAGCTGGTCGGATTTAGGTTTTAGAATACCAAGGAAATGTTTCTGTCTATGTCTGTGTGTCTGTCAGTTAGACGTTGCACCTCCAAAAGTTTAACATACGAATTGCTTAAGTGTATACTCATTATAGTGTGACCGTTATACTGACATGTACATGTCTAAAAACATGTATATGCAGCCACATAATAAAAAATATGAATAAAATGCATTGGCGGATCTAGGGAGGCGCGGGAGGCGCCCCCCCCCTACGGCCCAAAATTTCTTCATTTTCATGCAGTTTTTGGTGATTTTTGCGCAAAAATTGGGTAAATATTGGGGTGCCCCAAGGTTGGCGTCCCCCCCCCTACAAGAAATCCTGGATCCGCCACTGCATTAAGTTTATGAAAATGAGCTGATGGTAGTGTTAGGTAACAAACTACTATTAACGCATTAAAAGATGGGCGTTAGGTTTATGAAAACGAGCTGTATCGGTCCACTAACTGTGCTTTTGATGCACATTAGGTTTCAAACTCAGCATGAAATTCAAAATTTTCAAAAGTGATAAGGATTTCATCCTATGCTGAATTGTTGACTTTCCACTGAAATGAAGTGACGTAATGACGTAAATGTTGACGTCACTAACACTAATTCCCGGTAAAGCCTTGTTGTCTGTGTAGCTGGTAAAGAATGTCAGCACGATTACTCGCGCCTCGCTGGGTCTTTATTGCAGGGCTTGTGTACATGTAACAGGGAACACTAGTGTTTATATGACACTAACCATTGGCGGATCTAAGGGGGGGACGCAGAAGGCGCGGCCCACCCCCACCCCCCCCCCACTACAGCGAAAATTTTCTTCATTTTCATGCAGTTTTTAGCGATTTTTGGGCGAAAATAGGTGAAAATTGGGTTGGCGCCCCCCCCCCCACGGGCTGGGCGCCTCCCCGTACGGGAAATCCTGGATCCGCCAATGCTAACCAGAGGTTAAATCTCTTCATTTTGAGAACCATAGGCGCTTTTGTCTGAGTCAAAGACACAACAATGCAAAATGAAATCCATTTTAGAAAAAAAAATAACTGTAGAAAAAGCGTTCAGCTCCTGAAATGGATTTCATTTTGGTTCAATGGAATTCCATGCTGTGTCTTTGACTCATACAAAAACATCTATTGCTCTGAAAATGAAAAGACTTGACCAGACATTTCATCCTCTGACAAGAAATGACCAGATTCTACCTCAGTGGTAATCGTAACGCCGTCGAGTTACTGAGCTAGAATCTGGTGATTTCACAATTCAAAAATGAATCGTCATCCTTCAATCACAAGGTGATTAGCGTGATGACATGTTGGAATTCTCTAAGCTAATGGGTGTTTCTTTCTCGGGCATGAGGGGGCAGCACCTGACGGGCCATAAAACCAGTGTATCATATTTTGATGTTTCATCTCCCAATCTCTCAAGGTGTGGCAGCTACTTTCTGCATAAAAGCGAAGGAAATTGCTTATTCATCAGTACACGGAGTTTGTGTCAGATGGCCTAATTAATTGGCAATATATAGTGATTTAATTAACAATCATAATAGTACACGGAATTTGTATCAGTTTGGGAACAATGGTGCATCAAAAGCAGTGTGAAATTCTTATGTCCTTTCTTTTGTTCTAGACGTTTCCAAACTCATACAAATTCCGTGTACTGCTCTGACTAGTAAGTCAGGATAGACAGATGGAAAGACAGACAGACAGACAGACAGACAAAGTGAATGAGTGTAAGAGAGAGGAAAAAGAAAAGTGAGAGTAAAACTTTAGGGAGTGCATTATTAACTGAAACATACGTCTATTACCGACAGATGTCGCCGCATGTGTCACGTTTAATCGTTTGCGTGTTTTTGCTCGTAAATTGATTTGTAGTGAAATATGAATGCATGTGACAAACAGTGCTCCACACAGCTGACAGAAACTAGGGCCACGACATTTAGGTCACCCTTACCTTGAAGTTAGTCTGGTCACTTTTTAGAAGAAACCATTCATAAGATGTTCTTGTCTTATTGCAAATACAATGTGTAGGGTACAAACTTTTCAGTTTTCATAGGGATATGTTTGCATAGCCACAGAAGGGGGTTCAACGAATGAAATAAACAAGATGTGACCAGTTGTTTGTCAAACATGTCACCAGATGTTCATGTCACAAAATTTTGATTTCACAGAGGTTCAGGAACATTGGTAGCCTAAACCAGTAAAACCATCTTGCTTGGGTCTTGTTCATGAAACAGAAGAGAAGGTCCAACTGTTCACTTTACTTCGTGAAATTGAAAACAAATATTGTCTGTTCACTCAAATAAGCTTTGTTTACCCTGAACAGTACACAGAAATCGTATCATTTTGGAAACGAAGAAAACAATGGAGAGAACGAAAGAATTTCACGCTGTGCTTTTAAATTTTTGATGAAGTTTACTAAAAATGGTATGACCAATCCTATCCAATTATATGAATTAGACGAATTAGATAGAGTTCGAATCAAGAAAAACCTCTAATGAGCGTTGAATTTCCTTTTTCACAAAATAATTTAATTTCATGATCGGTAGATTGTAGTTGTAAACATGGAGCTGGTTTCATTTTTAGAACAGAGGGGAGACGGCGTTAAGGTGTAAAATTGGTACCAACATGAGAACATTTTTGAGTGCGCATGCCCTGAATGGGATGTAGGTTTCATTGGTTATTTTGAAATGTTGAAATGTATTGTTTTCCAAACGTACTGTTTGTTCAGCATTGCTTCTACAAAGATATTGAATTTTTTTAATCGAGCAGTCGATAATTCGAATAAAACGAGCACTTAATTGTTTAACATGGAGACGGTTCAGTGAAATACCTCTGTAAGATGTTGGACAATTTATCAAATAATCAAATAATCGAGTAGTAGACGAATATGATTCGAATGAAAACCAGCTCTAAGCTGAATCCTACTATTTCGAACAAAAAGAAATTACTTATTATTATTCGAATAATCGACTAGTCGATGAGTATGGTTCGAATAAAACCACCAACACTGATCCGAACTCTAGTTTTGTTTTAAACAGAGAGACGGTTCAATAAGATATTTCCATATATCGATCTGTGTTGTGTGTTGGTACATAAAGCCGTATTGATCACCAGATTCCACACAGTGATGTGTGTTCTTACTATTTGTCTACAATGTGATGTCACCAGATTCTACCTCTTCTCTGTGATGTATTATTATTATTATTATTATTATTATTATTATTATTATTATTATTATTATTATTACTATTATTACTATTAGGGACGTTTAGCTTGAGGTAACGTAGTGCATGACGTGACCTGACACGTGGTTTTAGCAGGTTTTCATGTCAGGCAGAACCTGAAAATGTAGATTTTCAGGTTTTCAGTTACCTGATTATTTTTTTAAAGAGATGTGAATAAAAATATATTCAAAAGTGGTATGAAATGATAGAGTTAACATTTTACACTATAACCATGTCAAAATTTGTCATGTAAGCTTACAACAATACGAAAACATCAGTTAAAGTGACAGTGTATGTTTGAAAATTGATCAGGTTTCATCCTAAACTTGAGACAAAACCTGAGTTTTTGGACCACGTCATGCACCACGTAACCTACAGCTAAACATCTCTATTATTACAAGTAAAACCCCGCTGGAAACCCAGCCGGAAACCCCCACCCCTACGTTACGTCACGCTATGTTACGTTACGTTACGTCACGCCATGTCACCAGATGGTGACGTCACAGGTTTGTGTGTGGACTGAAGACGAAGGCCCCGCTCAGTAAGTAGATTTTTTTTCTAAATTGTTTTTAATGGAATTAGGTTCTATTATTTGCCAAAAGAGTAGAAGGGACCATTAATGCTTTACATTGTAGCTACCACGGGTCACCGTCTTTTATGCTTTGTGCTATCTAATGTTCCCTAAACTTTCATTGATTGAGCAAACAGATTCAAACAGATTACATTATTTGCATGCATTGAAGGATTGAAGGGACTGCTTCATTTTCCAGGGATCAGTGGTTGATCTGGAAACATGGAATAAACATTAACTTCTTTTGTTCCAATTAGTGCATCCATCACGTGCCCAGATTTATTATCACTTCATCAACTACAACTACTAGTTTAGATTTTAAAAATCTGTAAAATGATACATGAAGTTGGGTTTAAAGCTACAGAGAGAGAGGGAGAGAGGGGGAGAGAGAGAGAGAAAGACAGAGAGAGACAGAGAGAGAGAGAGGGAGGAGGGAGAGAGACAGAGAGACAGAAAGAGAGAGAGAGAGAGAAAATAAATACACTGTATACAAATCAACAACAACAACAACAACAACAACAACAACAAAGTTAAGTATTCTAAGGTTCCAATATTAAGACCACTAAAATCTACAAATTTTGGTTTTGTAAAATTGAGAGAGGGGGATTAACGTTATGATGTTAACATTAAAACACAGCTATACCCAAGAAATTATCTGTAAAAGCAATCTGCATGTGCTGTAGAAGATTTAAGGCTCTTAAGTTTCCAAACATGAAATACACTGTAATAGAAGGACAGAGAAAGATTGCAATCACTGGTAAACAACTCTGGTAATGATACAGCTTGAATGTTGACATGCTACAATCTGAGGCAGAATAAGCAACCCAATCATTACAAAGTGCAGGCACTTAAACAAATGTATGTGAACTATGATTAATGGTAGTTCTTCATGAATTAGAGGAACTGCTGCCAGATAATTGGAAAGCCAAATATAACATGCTTTGCCATGACAATCTTAGGAAGTCTAAGTAAAGATTTGACAGAGTTATTGGTGCTGAAGAATACTGAGAAATACAATTTGATGTGATCCTTCAAACCCACCAGTTGAGTGATCAAGAAAAGGAAAGGACTTTGAGATATTATGCCTCTACTAAATGGTACAAACTGTGTCACATTTAAAACTTAAATTTTAAACCAAAATTATAATAAAACGTTTCAGTTCAAACAGTACAATTTTAATGTAGAGTTGTTATTGTTACAAGAGCAAATATTATACATCAACTGTCAAAGTTTATTTCATTAACATTACAAATGATCACACTGAACTCACACTGAAATTATTTTGGAGTATATTGCAATCCCTAAATGTTCTCTTTTATGTGAAAATAAATATATCATATTTCATATTTCATGTCTTTAAATAGACATAAAACCTAGGAGATAGTGACACCTTTTGATTTCTCTAGATGATTTTACCTCACTGCACTCAGATCTCACAGTTTGTTGTACTGTGCAATGATGCATGCAGACA
>JBCAUI010548379.1:0-10488 GCA_038406195.1 Haplosyllis anthogorgicola
TTTTTTTTTTTTTGAAATCCCGATTTCAAAGTGCGGCGGGAAATGTAATCCAAACAATTAAATAAAAAAAGCCTTAAGTTAATTTTTAAACTTCCCGCCAGTACTAATCGTGAGCTTGGTTTCTGGTCTCTAAACCCGGCAAAAAGTCATGACTTCTCTGCCTTGGCCGACAGGTCTCTGAAAATGTCATGCATCAATGCACTTGCACCCAATTTCCTCTGCATACATATTCAATTGGGTAAAAGGATGTCATTTACTGTTTCCTCTTGTTTAGAGTGAGAAACAATCGTACATCACATGAAAAGGATCAATGAGAGCTTACAGTCTGTTTTACACTCAGTTTTAGAGAGGTCAAGTTACTGATTTTTGTGGAATCTTGTACGTCTGAAAAGAATTGTGAAATCACCAAGGTCTATCTCAGCAACAATGGTAGTGCTGTTGAGTTACTTCTGAGCAGCGGACCTAGGGTTTTGTTTAAGTTAATTTTTAAACTTCCCGCCAGTACTAAATTTTAGGATTCTCCACTAAATGTTCAATTTCAAATGTACCCAGTTTCAATTTTGAAGCATTGGTAAATTGTTATACAACTCTAGCAGGTGGTGCCTTCCTAATTAGACCCTTCATACTGAGCTGAACATTGATCAGATTGAGTGGTCCTTTTTGCTATTACTACATAAGGGATCGGAGGTTACTCATAACTGGATTTCCTCTGGTGTATTTGAAGTTCCCGGTTTAACATCGTGACACAGTCGAGTAGATGCTGTAGTCGCTGTGCGCCTTAGATTAATTTATAGTTCAATTAATGTCGCTTGGCTTACTGTGAATCTATTGAATTGCAAGGGTCTTACATCTGTAAAGATGTACTGATCGTCTCGCTTTGTCACTTTAAGTTACTATTTGCTGTACAGCATTAAATGGAGTAAAATAAGAACAAAAAATGTTCAGCATCACTTACTATTGGATGTCAGGTTCCTTTATTGATCCTTCCTTAAAGATTGTTACAGTTGCGTTACAATATCAAGAGTCCTGATTTAGGTTTCCTTTCCTTTTACAGGTTGTACATAGTTCATAAATAATAACACGAAGTAATAATTGTAGTAAATTGTTGGTTGAATAAAATGTAGCAGTAATAGAACGAAGTAATTAGCAGAACTGTTACATTGGGTTTTGTATGGGAATTAGCTACAAGGTGATTGGGTGGCATCCAAGTGCTAGACCATCTCAGATTTGTCTCCATGCAGATTTTCAGTCTGCTAGCTAGCCATGTAATTATCCTGGAATAGCTCACTTTTGGCCAGGTAAAGGTCACATTTGACTAGACTGAAGAGCTGGTAAGCCAGGCAGAAGCATGTACAGCCTCTTTGTCACTTTGTTTAGTCAGCTGTAGTGACTGGTCAGATGGCACCTGTCTCTAGTCGTTCTTTTAATGGAAGAATGACAGAAAAGATGCACCACTAGTGCTAATCTCAGATAAGATGACACTCCAGTATCTGGTTTATTGCACATGCCAGTTGTGCACGTTATAGTCCTAATACCTAGTCGGGGTTACTTTAACTAAAAATGCGTGTGGATCCAAGACTGATCTATCTCAAGATAACACTGACAGATTAGACTATTTTAACGTTACATTAATTACGATAAACGGAACTGTTCAAGATGCACCTCGCATACTGTAGTAAAACACCAATGATTTGTAATAAGTACCTGTTGGGTGATCCCTAGTATATTTACACAGGTTTGTACAAACACCCACTACGGTACCTGCGTTTTGAAAGAGTTAAATAAAGATGGCCATAATTTTGAGCCACAATTCACTGGATCCCCTTCAAAAATTCTGGAAGGGAGGAGTTGAACATCCCATCGCATTCGAGGTTTTTCCTAATTACGTTTCTGTCAGATCTGACAGATCTGTCAGAATCGGTTGACATCGTAATTCATACAACTTAAGTCAAACATTATTAGTACTTACAATTAAATCATGCATGATAACTAATAATTGTAATAAACTATGTGTGTTGAATTTTTGTTAATTTGTGCTGAAATTATTAAAGTAATCAGATCTGTCAGATCTGGCAAAAACCGAATTAGAAAAAACCTCGATTGTCCTTAATGTTGCCAAGTAGCATATAAAATCATGACTGTCTGGTAGGATTATTTTTAAAGCAGTTAAACTTATGGAAAATCATACCCAATAATAAATTTTTTGCACCAAATGTGTTTCTAATTGAAAATGACATTAAACTTAGACTTGAAAATACTTGATTTCACACTGAATAAATAAACTGTGTATCAGGCGGAGAAAATCGTGTGACTTGAGCTCACTACAGCTACTTCTTAATGAAGCTGTGAATGCAGGATGGTCCTGATGCAATTGTCTCTATTGGGAGCTGTTAACAGTGTCTCTATCGGAAACGCAAAATATAATCGAACCGAATCGGTTAATTGCTAATTCATCTGTAGTTCAAAAGTAAGTATCACAAATATGGATTTTACATAGTTAAAAATTCAAATATGGCGTATTTTTTTACTAAAGGGCGGAGTGAGCAGCTACTCTGATTCAACTGTTGATAAATCATTCACAAAAATGGACCAAGGTCCACACAAAATAATAAACGAGAGAATTACCCGGGTAGGCCGGGTGGAATAACACAGTTTACCTGTTAGGTATAAAAGTAGTAAGAAGAAGGGTGGGGTCCATCCCCGCACCTCATCCCCAACACCTCGTCCTCACCTGGGGGGGTGGGGGGGTGGGAGGGGGGTCCATCCCCACACCTGGTCCTCAACACCTCGTCCTCAATTTTTGAGTTCATAGCAAAACCATCTTGCCGTTCACGGAAGTCTATCGACGCTTCGCGTGATAGACTAATAAATATTTATGTAATCTACTTGTTAATTTCTAACTGGTTACATCGCTAAGTTATATGCATTTTTCTGTTGTGCTTTTTATCTACAAAGACAGTTATTGTTGGAGTGATTTGCTGCATCCAGCTTCAATACGAAGCTGGTTACCGAGGCTCACAACCATTCCGCATAGAAGATAAGATTACGCAGAAATTAGACAACCGTTTGAGTTAGTCTTGTTCATAGTTCACAGTTTTTTGAGGAAAAAAGCTCAGTCAGTGTCACGTGTAATAAAATAACTGGTAGTCAGTGTCAGTGTCATGAAAATTCATTTTGTGTCCCTTTCCACTGATTGTGTGAATAATAAAATTGCTTCCATTTGAAAAGGTACAGTCACTGCAGACAAGTAAAAATATGTTACATTTACTTGTGAAGGCAACTACAAATTAAACTTTTTAACTAGTCTCCAATGATTGTGAAAATTGTTTGATTGTACACACAGTCAAAAAAATCAACTCACAACAAGTCTACCCTCTGAGTTTCTGATTGTAGTTGTATGTGTAGCTGTGAGTTCAATCGTCGCTTACACGTTTTTTTTCTGCTGCAGAAAGGGTCTGATGAATCTAGGCTTGTGTCTCCGTGGGAGTACTGTCACATTACTGCTATGTACATGTAATGAAATTATTGTGTTGAAATGGATAGTTAGTTCAGCCTTTTCGATATCATTTAAAATACGTAGAAAGGCATATGAGACCCGACAGTGAACAAAGACTACACAACATGTACTTTGGATTTAATGTCATCACGATGGTTTACTTTTGTAAGATGCTCTTCTGTGCATAACACGGTGGATTGAAAGTACAGAGCCTCATTTTTGTATTATCACCTAGATTCTCATTGAACTATGTTTGATGAAGTAGAAGCCTCGGTTTGAGTTCGTTAACTTCCTGCATGGAAGGTGCGCGATTCTGATTTAGTTCAGTCCGACGGTAAACGGGGGAAGGGCGAGAGGGTAGGGCGAGATGGGAGGGTGCCAGTGGCCGATGAGTGGGCGGAGGGGAGCGAAGGGAATTTAGGACGAATTTAATTTTTTTTGTCACGGGATTACAGATCTAATATTGGGGTACTTTTTAAGACAGATAAGTTTAATTTACATATTACATTCTGTTCAAATTATTTTTGATCTGTATGAAAAGGACGTTAGAATTTTGTTTTCATGAATTTTGTCCAGGTGTTTTTCAGTAGCAGCTCTAAATTATACAATTATGAAATGTTATATCCTAATTGGAAAAGAAAGTTGAATATTGGTGCACATTCCTATAGATGAAATATTTAAATTTAACATTTCTAAAGTTTAACGCCGTACTTTCTATTTGGCACAAAACATGACACAATTAAGGATTGGCAACTTACTTGTGGCTGATATTTTACAAATATCACAATGCTTTGTTTACGAGAATGGCCAGTCCCGTGGTAAGCAACTGAAGTGACCTTTGGATTTCACGATCAAGACCTTATGTACTTCTTCCAAGGGCAGAAATGTATTTTCATTCTGAAAGGTAAGTATGTACTCCTTTTACATATTATGTCATTTGTTACTTGTCATGGTGTATTGGATCTAATGTAAATAAGTTATACAATTGATAAAAATGCTGCTTTGAGTTAAAACAACTAATAGAACGTGACAATGTAGTATTCTATGTAGTCATGTCTAATAGATATGATCTTGTCCATTTGTTTATTTACTTTTTGAATGGACTTGACTAAAAAAATAGGTATTACACTTATTTGTTGAAATTTCTGTATGTTTAATAAATAGAATTTTCGCGAACAGTAAGATTTAAAAGTTTAATTGATATAATTTGTTGTTTTGGTTACAATTAATTGATGACACTTCATCATGAAAATAAGTTGTTGCATTTTATCCCATCACATCTAATAACTCAAATTTTGTTCACATACGATCAAATCGACAAGATAATATCATTTGTTAGACGTGATTAAGTTAGTAGGGACGTTTGACAGTAGGTTACCTCCAACGTTACCTGACCGCCAACTTGGGGAAAGCCACGCTTCATGTTTTCCACTCGCGTCGTTACGTAACGTAAAAAGTGACATTTTTATGTTAACAATCAGTTGGGTTTTGACCTGGGATTTAGGTGATGTAAAGCTAAACGTCCAAACATGCAACAAAACGTGACACAAAACTTATATTCGGCTCATATGACGTACTGCTAAACTTCCCTGTTGTTAGTCTCATATTAGCTTTTTTTGTTACGCAATGCTTAGCTGCGACAGAAAAGGTTCTTTTTAGCCCATAGCTAGTCTAATTATTTTCATTCCAATTTAGGTAGACAAAAATTAAAAGTTTATTATTGCAATTAGAATGCGTTTTCCAACTTCTAGTAATTTATACTGGCGCGTTTTCATGTAACTTACAGTCTCATCAGAGGATGAAATTCCCACCAGTTTCCGAACAATAGAAATAGAAAATGGAAATTTAGAAACACAGCGTGGAATTATTTTTTCTCTATTTCGTTCTACAAGTTTCCAAATAGATAGGAATTTCAGAAGTGTAATACTTTCTGAGGTGTGTCATCAGTTATCAGAAAAAAGAAAAGGCCTCGTTTCTTTGAAATAGTTGAATGCAGCTTTTTCAGGTCTCGACCTTAAAGATATTTTCTGTCCGCCAAAATTACAAAATTTGAATCATGTTCATCAATTACCCATTTGCATCAGTTGCATTGTAAAGATTTTGTCCATCTTTTGACGGGACATCTATTGATAAAATAACAAAATTTTCTGGAATTCGACCCCTAGTCAGTTTGTCATTGTCCGATACGTGTAGAAGAGCACTTTAGCCGATAGTGAAACCAATAGTGCAAAAGAGGTTTTTCCTATTTGTTTTATGTAACTAAGGATTTTAGACTAGTTTTGGTGCCTGACCAATAATAATCACTTGATGAGGACAACATTCAGTCAATTAATCACTGATCACCATTGGTTATTCTATTGATAACAGTATAAATTCCCTGCCACAGTACACGGAATTCGTATCAGAAGTTTAACAATAGCGCATCAAAAGCACAGCGTGAAATTCTTTCGTTCTCTCTTTTGTTCTCTTCTTTTCGAAAATGATACGATTTCTGTGTACTGAATCTGCCAAATCTGCCTAATTTAACAGGGGAAAGAATTGGGGAAAACCTAGAATGAGATTCTCTAAAGACACTGCTAAGTTGCTCGTACTTAGAGCTTAACATAAACTCTTTGATTGGCATAACCATATCCATCCGTTATGCGCACAATCTATTAATGATTGACAAATTGGCACTGGGACCACTGTGAACAAGTGTATTGCCGTATTCATAAAAAACAATAAATAACAAAGGTAAATTAGTAATTAACTATTCATCTTCTGAAAATATGATCATTTTCCGTTTACACGAAAAGCACAGTGTGCTCTTTAAGGGTCTCCTTGCACAGCATGGAGACAATAGATGACGTACACCAATAGCCGAGGCATTAGCATAAAGATAAAATGAAGAACACAATAAATGAACACAAGAGCTAATGTCGCTAAGATGTAACGAGGCTGGTGTTCTAGATTTTTAGGAGTTAAAATGGCCGAAAGTACACCATTAAATACGCTGCACGCCTTCAAAAACTAAACGCACCGCCCTTAACGCACCGGCAGTAACGATGTAATGTTAAGCCGACGAGGCTAACGCTCACGGGAAGCTCAATGTATGCTAAACGCACCAAAATTGGCATGCGTTTAGTTTATGAAGACGAGCTGATTATTTAGACAAGAATGCCACCACAGAACCTTGCTGCTAGAATTTTTCTGCTAGACGTTCTGAATTTTCGGAAGATAAATCTAGCAACAACGTTCTGAAATTCTTCGTGAAACGGGCCACCGGACCCCGTATCCATTGAGCCATCTCGTCACTTTTAGTTAATTAGAGACAAACTCTGCGTTACATCGATCAATGCTAATTACCAGACCTTCAGGGTAGGTAATTGTTACGCCGTTTAGTGCGTAATCTGTGCAAATGACGTGTAAATGGTGTACCAAGTTCCACTTCAAAATTACTTAAAATCAGTATTTCTCTCTTTTACTCTAAAATATAGATTTTTCATGCAAGAAAGTGTATTATCTTGCGTTTGTCGCTATTTAGCTTGTTATTAGCTTGATCCGGAATAATAACAAAAGCAATTGGTTTGCTTCAAACTGAGAAAAGATTGAAATTTATTTGGACCAACAAAATACATATTGTCTGTTGAAGTTCTCAATCTAAACTGAATTTGAATTTGTTGTTTGTAACAGCTTGGGGAATGCTTGTGTCTGATTGGCTGATAGGCTAACAGCTGCCCCTGCAGTGTGTGTGTGCAAGTACACTGCAGCTAATACAACTCTTACTGGGCTCAATCTGTTGCAAGCCCAGATGTAACACAGAAAGGTCAGAATGTTACTCACTGAACATTTTGCAACCCTCTTCTATTTTGTGTAATTTGTGACTAAGCTTACAAGAACTGTACTCAAATAATTAGCACGAAATTAATTGCAACAAAAAGAATTACAAAATGTTTATTAGTACTGTCTTACAATTTTAGTCAGTATGTCACGTAAATATTGCTTTTCTTTCATGATTAATATATATCTTAAGAGTAATATCAAAAAGACATATTTTACGCCATTTAAAAATCAAATCCAGTGTACCATTTTCTTAAAAGGCGTAACGATTACCTACCCTGACCTTATGACGAGTCCAATTAAACACAAATATATTATCTGCAAATGTTAATTGTGTTTTTTGTCATCCTGTTTACAGATTTCTCACCATTATGGATTATTTGGCTGGAAACAAGGAACTACGTCACAAATGGCTTTTTATTTGAAAATGTTGACTCGGTATTTTTTTTTGGTGTACAGGTAAGAGAACTTTTTCAACAAACCCATTTACACTTAAAATACTTGAGTGACAAATCTGTGTATATCAAGAGATTTCATGTAGCTTCCCGTGAAATTCGAATCAGAGAGTTAAGTGATGAGTTCAGTTTGTTTCGGAAAAATTCTTTACTCTCCTTTTGCAACATTTTCAGCGCATTTTGCAGACGCATGAAATTTCACGCAGGCACAAATTGCGCTTCAATCATTTTTTAAACCACGTTGATTTCGCTTCCAAAAATTTGTGTATTTTAGCGATAAAATTCAAATTGCCATGAAATGGCAAAAGCTCTTGATATGCACGGAATATATATTTAGAAGAATGATCAAAATAAAAATAATCGACATTCATTTGCAGAACAACAGCAACAAATGAACGATGCCAATTTGGTGGCATTATCACTGTTTTAAAATTGATGCCACCAACGCGTTTTTTCGGACTTTTTGGCAGCACACGTTTAAAAAATTTTGTGCCTTTTTTGCCTTTTACTGTTACTATGATGGTTATTAGTACGTAAGAGGGCAACGTATTGGTAACTTTCAATGATATTAGGCAGTAAAAATTCACTTACCAAAAAATGAAAAAAAATCTGAATTCCCAACCCAATGGGAATTTTCAGCGTGAATGCGTTATTATTATTTCTATTAAATCTTTCTTTTGAATAATAATAATTTTTGTTTCAACGGTTGTTTTTAATTTTATTCGGGTGAAAGGTTTAGATGTAGTACCAATACGCATAATTCTATCAATCTTTATTTCTTAAACACCCATTTTTCATTCACAGTCCAAGCAAAATGGACCAGGTAATGTATGTATTATGTGTGTCCCGTCCCAAAATAATCAATTTCTCCACAAAAGTTTTATTTTCAGCAGCTATTTTTATTTTCATTAAACTAATGGAAATAAAAATAAAGATGAACGCAAGGTAATCGGAGTTAATTGTTTTGCATGTTCGTTTTTTTTCTACAGCCGCTGTGGAGCCATGCTGTATATCACCAGGTAAACTATTGCATTCTATTTAATCAATTAGTTTCTTACTTGGTGAATTTAATTAATTTTCTTTTGTAGTCCTGGGAACTTTTTTCCTTCCGAATAGGACTCGGGGTGACCTCTTCACGGTTTCAAAATTTCAAGCTTGTGATCTCAATATTTAGGTCTTAAATAATAACCCAAAATCCCTGTATAAATTGATTATGCCAACCAGAATTTTGGACGTGGAAGCCTTACCCCTTTTAGAACAATAGTACTGTTGCAAAATGTTCCCAGAGTATAAAAATCTGGTTCTATTTTGAAACACAGTATTTCCAAATTTGACAGATATTTCAGGACCTGATGTTTCTATTTTATTTCAGATCCGCTGGGTACCTTGACACTGACGCTAGAGGACAGCATCATCACTCCTGGGGATTCCGCTAACCTCACTTATGACGTCACAGCCGGGGATTGCTTCAACGTGCTCACTGATTGGAAGAACGGTTTTGTGGACGAGTGGGACTATTGCAACAGGACTTTAATCCAGGTACGTTTTGAAGCTTGTTTGCTTTTCTTTATTTTTATTCGAAACGTTCTTTTTCTGGTTAGAGAAAACTTAGTTTTTGAATTTCATCTTAGAATTTTTTTGCCTTTCTTATAGTTTGTGCTTGAACTTGAATAGTCATCAATCATAGATCTAGTTTATTTCCTCTTTAAAGTCCGCAGAATGTTTCAAAATGTTTAAAAAAATCCCATTTGGTGATTCATATACTTCACATCAATTTCTTGATTTTCTTTGAATTTTTTTGTTCTGAAGAAATGTTTAAAAAACTGCCATTATTCACGCCCTCCTCCCCATAACGACCAGAATTTCTTCATTTCATCCAGTTTTTTTTCTGAATTTTGAGCGAAAAAGAGAGCTTGACCCCCGCCCCGGTTCGCATCTCCTATCCTACCCCCCCCCCCAAAATGTAAACTCGTAAAATACTGGATAGGCCCCTGACACATCTGCCTTAATCTGTTGTAGCCGATACAGATTCAGTTCGACAACTACGGGACGTACCAGATCGAGGTGTTCGCGGCGAATTCACTCAACTTTACGGAGAAGAGCATCTGCCTGTACGTGGATGATCCCATACAGGTCGGGCAACTAGTCTACAACCAGGTACGTTATGGGATGAACTTGCTATTAGACCTTATTGCATGGCGTGTATGTCACATACACAGCCTTAGAGAGCCTACCATTATTCAGCTTGCACAGCGGACTCATTCCCTTTGACTGATGTAACGTTAGACTTTAGTGAAATGTAAAGAACTCAACAAAAGGCGCACGCACGCACATCTGTGTAGTGCATGCTTCAAACCGCTCAACATCATTGATGAATATTCATTAGTCCATTCATTAATCCAATACTCACCTGAGTATCTCTCTACCACTCTCAATCTAAAACCAGCAGCTGAGGGGTTCATACCTTCCTCTTGTAACAAGTAGTTCAATAAATAGTTGTATGTAAAGGACTGTTTGTCTTATTCCAATGGCTCCCATTATTACGAATTTGCGTTAGGAATTCTTTCATACCAATGGAAAACTTCATCAGTTTTATTCCCGATTAAGTGTAAAAGTGCTGTGTTTTAAGTGTGTACAATGAATAGACTAGGGTTGCCTATACCGGATCACTTGTCAAAAACGGTATTTTTATGTTAAATCTTTTGTAAATTTTCATAC
>JBCAUI010548390.1:0-10488 GCA_038406195.1 Haplosyllis anthogorgicola
TAAGGGCTTTTGAACTGAACTAGAATGATCCGGGACCAATTCAATAACCTAGTGTTATTCCAATACAAATTGTGAAGGTGACCCGTCACTATCTATTTGAAATAAAGAGCCACTTCGCGACATATATATTCTGCAACTTCACTGAAACCTAGGGGGCGGCGATGTTGGATTTAGCGAAACCTCGTGAAGTCAATGCTCACGGCAGTCGGCATGTTGAGCTTACACGGACCATTTAAAGTGTCATGCATTTTACCTTCCCTCAAAAGGTAACCGTGGACCGGTTGGATCGCCAGGAGAACAGGGTGGACCCGGACCCATTGGATCACCCGGATTCCCCGGACCATCAGGAGAGCGTGGCGAGAGGGGTCCACCGGGTTCAAGCGGAGCCCTTGGATCTCCTGGCACTCAGGTACGGACGGATTTCCCAAATTAATCCATGTGTTTCATTAGCATTTCTGCCTCCCGCCAAGAGTGCGGTGAATTTACTTCCTTTGGGCGACCACCCATTTTGGGGAAGAAAAGTGGTCGCCCATGGAGTGGTGGTCTTGCAAAGGAGGGTTATTTTCTGTGTAATTTAAAGTGTTACACCTAAAGTTTGATGGTCTTGCAAAGAGAGGTTGGCCGTGCAAAAGAAGGTCCGCCCAAAGGAAGTTGCACTTATAAAGTGACTCCAGAAATAGCACACCCATGTGGCACATTGTATTATGCACATAATAACACGCTCATTTTCAAAATTAATAACGTATAATATTGTGAGATTAACTACACTTGCATGCTGTTTTTTGTAACTAAACTCCTCATTGCTATTTTGTGTGCCAAAATAACTGACAAAGAGGACGTTTCATCCCATTCAGTTAGAATTGGATGACAAAAGCGTTTTTAAACAGTGGTGGAAACACCGGACGCAGCAAAAAACCCTGAATTTTTCACTGTTTAGCATAAACGTGTTTATGCAGTTTAAATCATGTTCATCCCATTTTGAAATGCAGGGACGACCAGGACCACGAGGATCTATCGGATCACCCGGAGAACAAGGACCACCTGGAGAACAAGGACCTCCCGGACCACAGGGACCAAGAGGACCGTCCGGACAGGGAGGTGAGAGAGGAGAACAGGGAGAACAAGGTCCAGCTGGACCCACTGGACCCAGTGGTCCACAGGGTGACAGAGGAGAACGTGGTGAACAGGTATTTTCTTTATATCTTTGACATATTAATTATTTCTTTGCACATTGAGTAATTGTGTGCAAAAATGCATTCGTAGATATATCTGTACTGAATTACTCTCAACACATGTAAAAATAAAATGCCGGAAAAGTACTGGATTAAAATGACGTTTTTTTCTAGTAATTAATTACGGAAATGAAGATAAAATTGTATATGACATTAACAATTAATTAAAACAGGGAGAACCCGGTGCACCAGGGGAAGACGGACGTCCAGGACCACAAGGTGAACGAGGTCCAAGAGGTGAACTAGGTGCACCAGGCCAATCTGGTGCTCTGGGGCAGTCTGGAGCCCCCGGAAGACCAGGACCACGAGGACAGAGAGGTGAACAAGGAGCGCGAGGAGAGGATGGCGAACCAGGACCACAAGGAAGTCAAGGTTGGTGAAGCCAGATGTTTTTATTTCCCATCAATTGCACGTAATGATTTACATTGCGAATCCATAAACAAAAGGGATAACGATCCACGGATTGCTGTATTTCACGAACTCGCTATTCCTATTAGCGGTGGCTTTTTTGTATTTTATGATCTAAGATGCTAAGATTGCATTCAATATACTTAAACTTGACATTTCATTATTCCAGTATTATTCCACTTTTTGCATTCATTTGATTGGCTTCATGGACCTACAAATTGAGTTTTCTACACGGACCTTGAGTTGCATAGTGGTCAACAAATTCAGTGATTAAAATGCACAGTTAATCTTGAGTGTCACGAACTCTTCAGGTTTTCCTGGATTCCAAGGACCACCAGGCGAACAAGGTGAACCAGGACCAATTGGAGAACAAGGCCGATCTGGAGCTTCTGGACCACTTGGTCCACGAGGTGAACCAGGTGAACAGGGTGAAAGAGGAGAACCAGGACCACAGGGTCCACCTGGCAGCAGAGGTCCAAGAGGTCAACAGGGAGAGAGAGGAGGACCTGGAGAGCAGGGAGAACAAGGTCGTCCAGGACCCGCGGGAAGACCTGGACCACAGGTTTGATATTTCTATGTACCAAATAAACAAGCTATGTCAAGACTTTTTGCTATTGCTACCCGAATAGGTAGTTGTGATTCTGTATAAATCTGCGTAGCTTTATAATATTCTAAATCAGTTATAAGTTTACATGATCCCATTTCAATACAAACATGTCATCTTGTTTGTGTATGTTTATAACTATTCATATATATTTGCAAGGAACAATGCATGTGATTTAAATAACACCTAAACTTTTAATTACTTGCCGCAATAGATTTGCCAGTTGGCAACCGTATCATTTTACAGACTCGTAATTGAAACGGTTCATTCCAAATTTGTAATCAATACTTCAGTAACTTATTACGGTCATATTTTCAGGGTGAAGGCGGACCTCAAGGAGAACAAGGACAATCAGGAGCCTTAGGACCTGGTGGACCACGAGGACCAAGAGGTCCTGCAGGTGAACCTGGAGAGCAGGGAGAGCCTGGTCCAGATGGACGCCCAGGATTCAGAGGTCAACCAGGAAGCCCTGGAGAAAGAGGAGAACCAGGACCCCAAGGAGAACAAGGACCTGGTGGTCCTCCAGGATCACGCGGTTTCCCTGGTCCAGTTGGAGAACAAGGTTTTCCAGGTGGCTCTGGATCGATTGGAAGACCAGGACCACAAGGACCCAGAGGACCAAGAGGACAACCAGGCCCACAAGGAAATTCTGGAGCAATTGGATTACCTGGATTCCCTGGTAACCGAGGAGAGAGAGGACCAGCTGGTGAACCCGGTGAACAAGGTGAAGATGGTCCTCCTGGCTTACCTGGCTTCCCAGGCAACTTTGGACCGCCTGGGCCTCAGGGTGGCTCAGGAGTTATAGGATCCCCTGGCCGACCAGGATTCCCAGGACCGAGGGGACCACGTGGAGAAGGTGGTCCACCTGGTGAATCTGGTGCCCTAGGTGGCCCAGGCTTCCCTGGACCACTCGGTCCAAGAGGAGAACGTGGTGAAGATGGACCTCCCGGAGAAATTGGACCTCCAGGACCAAGAGGTTCTCCTGGACCCCGAGGTGAACAAGGTGAATCAGGACCAATGGGACCATCCGGTGCCATTGGTCCATCAGGACCACGAGGACCTAGAGGTCCAACTGGAGAAAGAGGAGAGGGAGGAACTTCAGGAGCTGTTGGCGAACCGGGATATCCAGGAAGGGCGGGAGAACGAGGATCCCCAGGACCACAAGGTGAAGATGGAGAGCCAGGATTACCAGGATTGGGTGGACCACCAGGTCCACGAGGACCTGATGGCCCTAGAGGACCTCCTGGTACCTCTGGCGTACTCGGACCAGTTGGTCCTCCAGGATTTGGTGGCCCAAGAGGCCCACCAGGGCCTCCTGGTGAACAAGGTCTCAGTGGAGCCATAGGCAGAACTGGATCCAATGGAAATAGAGGACCCGCTGGCCCACCTGGAGAACAAGGAGAATCAGGTGAACCCGGTGAACCAGGACGACCAGGATCACAGGGACGTCGGGGACCAGCTGGTCGACCAGGAACTTCTGGAGTCGGTGGATTTAGTGGCGCACTTGGACCACCTGGACTTGATGGAAGGTCTGGACGACAAGGACCCCCTGGAGAACAAGGAGAACCAGGCGAACCGGGTCCACCAGGCTCACCAGGGCCATCTGGACCAAGAGGACCTTCAGGACCACGTGGAGAAGCTGGAGAAAAAGGATTTGATGGTCCACCAGGTGGGAATGGTTTGCCAGGATTCCGAGGACAACAAGGACCTGATGGACCCAGAGGAAATTCTGGTGCACAAGGAAGCACAGGAAGGCCTGGTAAGTTGATTTGCTGATGTATTTAAACTTTTGCTTAGAACTTACAGTAACAAAATGTTATGTAATATCAAAATTTTATGTAATATCAAAATTTATCTTTCATTTGTTAATCCTACGAATTTGGATTTATTCAGGTCAGTAACGCTACGTATTATCGATTTGTTTTAGGTCCACCTGGTCCGAATGGATCTCCAGGACAGAGAGGTTTCCAGGGAGATCGCGGTAACCCTGGATTCCCCGGTCCACCAGGAGGTACTGGAGCAACAGGTAGAACAGGTAAGGGCTAATTTTTAACCGTATTTGATTATATGTATTTAAATGCAGATGAACCGTCAATTGAACGTTAATAAAGGCAGCTCAATAAAGCTTTGTGAGAATGAAGGAAGACTGTGATTAGCGTTATGTTACATGTCTAAAAGTTATACAAAGTACTAAAATTACTGACGTTTAGCACGACTGTGGCCCCAGACATGGTTGTGCCATGGTACCATGAAATGAAACTTCAATTACTGTCAAAAAAGGTGTCCCGCAAAACAGATACGTTTCTCTGTAATCTATTTGCTGGGTTCTTCTTTAATTCGTAAGTGAAGGCACCATCAACCACTACAAACTGCATGTGTACTCATGACAATGAACTCTTATTGTTCGGGTCTACATAAACTAAACCCAGTCTTACAGCTTTATATATCAACACTTTCGTTCACAATACACAGAATGACAATATTAGTCTTTAGGCCTTTTTTTTTAATCATTTGGATTACATTGCATTGGCAGGATTTTCAAAGTGCGGCGATCGGAAAAAAATAAAAATAAAAATTTAACTTGACACCTAAAAAGCTAAACTGTTTATAAATATCAACAAAATTAAGATTTTTCCCGATCAACTTTCGACGAATCATGTCCGAGACAATTGTAATTTGCCCCGTGCTGCATGTTTCAGCTGCTATTTTGAGTTTTTTTGGTTTTTTTGAAATCCCGATTTCAAAGTGTGGCGGGAAATGTAATCAAAACAATTAAATAAAAAAGCCTAACTATCATTCTGAAACTATCAGGCATAAAAGGAATAAACGCGAACAGGATGAAACATTTCCCAAAAATGATAATGCTGCAGTCTAAATTATACGGCCACACGTACTTTGCAAGCATAAATAAAAACTTGATACAAAAGCATACCCTCCTTTAATGGTCAGAGAAATTCTCGGTAAAACACTTCATGCAAGTGTGCAAACATGCGCCCGAACCTAAATATTTGTAGAACAACTGTGCTGAATCAAAATATTTCTCTGATATTTCTGACTTGTTTCTAATTAAGGTACAGAGGAGGGATGGCCATATTTACTGGCATTATCAGCCGCACCTGCTTTGATATCAACACTTGTTCTCCCTGTCTGCCCAGAAAGCCCTCGATTTTTGCTACTTAAGAAACAGAATGGCAGCGAAGCTGCGAAAGGTAAATACCGTATTTATTCTAATACAAACACCCTCTCTAATACAAGTACCCCCTGTTTTTGGAAGGAAATAAATTAAATATTTTGTCCAACTTGAACATTTATTGAGACATTTTATCACATGCTATCAATATGAAACTTTGTTTAATGTCCTGGACTCATTGGCTCATAATCTAAGTCCTCTTCATGTTTCTACTAGGTAGCGGCACCTGTGTGAAATTGGTCCTTTGATTTTTTTCACAGAAGCACCCTCTCAAAAATTGGTCTAAGCACCTGGTGCTTGCATTAGAATAAATACGGTACAACTACACACTATACTTGTACATGTCATTTGTCCATATTGTCGAATGCTACATTAAAATTTCAATGACAGGCACACGAACTGGAGGTGAAGTCATTATTCAAGATAGATATTGTTTAAGATGCTACCAAGGTTATAAACTCAAACTGCATTTCAAACTTGTAGCTCTGAAATTACTGAGTGGAAAAAGTGACGTTCAGCCAGAGCTTGACGAAATGGCACGAGAAGCAAAGGAATTATCAAGTCGAGGGCAAAAGTTTAGAACAATTCAGCTCTTCACCAAGAAGGAACTGGCCCGACCACTACTAATTGCCATTGTTATCCAAGTGGCTCAACAATGGTCAGGGATCAATGCAGTACGTCTTTAGTTCCGAATAGTGTGGAATATCAATACATTAGAGGTTTTTCCAAATTCGATGCCCACCTAATTCACCTATAGTATTAGGTAGGAGCTTTACCAATACCATTTTTGGTATGTCTGCCATTTATGGCTTAATAGTAATTCCAAATTTGGTAGGTGTAGCATACTGATATTAGTACATTTAACCAAAATCAGTGCACTTGCTGATTTATGGGCAATACCATTTTTTGTCTGCATCCTTATTGCAATTATGCAACAATGTCTTATACCAATTTATTTGTCTCAGAAATTAGCTAAATTAGATGAAATAGTTAAGGGAATTTTAAATTGGAAAAACCTCCATTGTACACAAATAAGTCTAAATAACAACTTTTTTTCGTTACAGATATTTTACTACTCAGAATCTATATTTGAAGGAGCTGGTGTATCTGCTGATCATATACCATACGCCATAATAGGAACTGGTGCTATAAACTTGACCACAACCTTAAATTCTGTAACTATTATCACAATCAAGGTTTTTCCAAATAATTTTTTGTTTGTCTAATTAGGGTATTTAACCTAATTCACCCAATCAGGCAAGACATTTAGGTGAATTAGGCTAATTAGCCTAATTATGCAAGAAAATGAGGTAAATCAGCCTAATTAGACAAGTAAAAATTAATTTGGAAAACCTCCACTAAATGAGTTAACAACATTGCCGATTACTCAGCGTACTGTCAAAATACACGCATCTCACCGCATGCAGTTGTTTTGACAATTGCCCCATTTTTCATACTCTGCAGGTATATCTGGTGGAAAGACTTGGACGCAGAACGTTGCTCTTGGGACCAATGTGTTTGATGGCATTGTCCACCATTGTAATAACGATCTCTCTCAACATGCAAGCGACCTATTCATGGATGGCTTACATTAGCATTGCCTGTATCATTGTATTTATCATAGGATTTGCACTAGGATTAGGTGATGAGCATCACTTCACACACACACATACGCTCGCACACACCATTCCACACGCAATTATCTATCCCTAGAAATCAATAGTGAATGAAATGGGAATTTTTCCTCTGTATTTGTCCGGTTCAGGATCCATCCCTCCACTGATCTGCTCAGAGTTATTCCGTCAAGAGTCTCGATCAGCCGCCATGGCCGTAGCACAGGGCGTCAACTGGACCTGTAACTTCCTCCTGGCAATGAGCTTCAAGTTTATTCAGGTGATTACTTGTAATTATATTTCCTACGATATCAAGAATTCCTAAACTAAGATCGTTTTTCCCCATCTACATGTTCTGTTTTCCATAGATATGATATATCTATTGCAGTCTACACTACAAACACACACGTTCCTAGTGTTCCTGGTGATACTCCTCGTTTGCATTATCTTCATCTACTTCAAAGTGCCGGAAACTAAAAACAGGACATTCGATGAGATCGCCCGTGACATGGACATCAGCAGGCTCGGTAAGCTGAAGAGATCCGTGTCACGATATTCAACTGGGTCCACCGCAAGGCTGCTCTACTTCAGGTCGAGTTTCAGACAGTCGACAAGCACAGGTAATACACCTCTTGGTTCGCCTGCTGCTACACCCGCTACAACACCAATGTCCGAACTCGTCGACTTATCAAGACTTGAATAAGAAGATATTTTAGGCCTGAAATAAGGTACACGATCTACACGCGCTGTACTGTGCTTTGTACGACATTCCAGTAAAATATCTTACAATTATGTACATATATATTTTTGTGTTTCAAAACGCTAGTAAGAACAGCAGTCAAATTGGAATGATGACTTATTTATTACATGTAAATATTTGTTATAACATTAACAGTGACGTACAAGAAAGACCTCAAGCACACATACTACAACAAAAGATTATTAAAACAACATAAAAGTAAATTTTATAATACGATGATAAAAATATATGTTTCCTCAGATCTGACAAATGTCTATATTGTCCTAAAATTATAGTACTTTTAAAGACGTGTATAATATGGCATATCTCGTAAACACTGTTAAACTGATTTAAACCAATAGCAACAAACAATTCAAGACACAACAACAAGTAACAAATATTCAACGTTATGAAATGAAATGTCGGTAAATGATTTGTGACCGAAATGCAAGAGTAAGAGAAAATGTAAGTCTTACATATATAAGTAAGTCTTAAATATAAGAAACGCAAAACGTAACAATACAGTGTAACAATCAGTCTCTCTCATGGCACACGCTACAAACAATCGTCATACAATTACCGTGAACTATGGTCTCGCACAGTGAACGGTTTTAACAAAGCAACATGAAGCCTATTAAATGCTTCAACACAGGATACTACATTTAAACATATAAAATTTGTATCATCAAAGGTTTACAATTGTCAATAAAACTTACTGTTACATCATACACCTTTATCTTACAGCATTTAAATTTATTATAAGCAGACTTACTTACTGAGTGATAGAAATACAAGATGGAAACATTTACATTTGAGTATAAAACATTATAGTAAAGTGGAAGCATCAATAATACGTACAGTTCAAGTGACGGTTTGTGGCTTAAAGTACATAATATATTAGTATTCAGCTGTCTTATTAACATACTTATTTACAAGAAACAATCATGACTAGCTGGTCAAATCTTCATTTTTACACAAGTAATGTTCTTAACCATACTCTGCTGAGTACCATTTTGGTTATTTTAAATTTTACATAAAATCTGCTTGGAACCACTTATTACACATGTTTTCCCACAACGGCAAGTGCAGCTAAACAGATTTTGCTGCATTATTTCCGTGTTATTAATAAGTACATAACAAAATACTCTATATTCTGTTAAAAAGTACAATAACCCGATTAAAATATGAATCAAGTATAAAAATATTCTCTCCTATGACAAAGGAATCAACAGTGGTGATCTGCAGGACTAAATGCTCAATATTTCCTATTTCGTTAATTTGCTATTGTATAGACGATGTATTCCGAGGTTCCTCATTTTCTACAATATTACCGTCTGTCCTATCCGTGTCATCAGCAGACAGGTTCTCTCTACTTTCTTCACTGCTGTGAAACATCCCATACAGGAAGTATATCAGTAAACCTGAAATATGACGAGTGACGATATATTAGATGACACGTGCCATTTGAGTGCACTCGACAGTTCTACCGTAGTTCTATTACAGTATGTGTATGTATTGTAAAATCATACCTATTGCCATCCAAATGCCGAATCTGGCCCACGTTGCAGCTGGTAGTTTCATCATTAAATATATATTAACGAACATGCTCACTGACGACACAAGTGGCACAACTGGTACCTAAATTACGAAAAACAGGACATACACTATATTAAAATCTAACGGATTATTTGATCCAGTCTGTGTAGCTTCATGTAAATGGCATTTATATAAATTTAAAATTCTAAAGAGCAACAGTAAGGAAATAAGTTAGAATTCTTCATTTGCCGGTGTTGATATGGAAGAGTAATTCATGAGAATTTGTTAATGTGGGTTACAACTTCTACAATTATCTTACCTTGAAAGTTACAAAATTGTTATTTTGAGGTTGTCTCCATATTGTTATTACACTAATGATAATTGCCAAAGCAGTAATACAAAGTATTGTGACTGCCCACCAGGCAACATCTTGTATGTATTCTATGGCGTAAGCTAGTACTGCTGAACAGCAAATCATCATCAAACCTGTACAAAACAAGAATGGGTCACAAATGATAATTAAAACTTTATGGACATCATAGTTGCTAAAGTTTCTTTTAAACTGCATGTACATTCAGAAATAAAACTTTTAGATGAAGGCTCACCAACCGCTTCGCAAATAGTGACGCGTCCCCTGCGGGATCTATTGAGGTCGAATGAGACAACCTCGGGTCGGGATCGGATTAAGTCGGAACGCTACAGTTCATAAATGACGACACCAATGCTGCTATGTTGTAGTAATATTTGCCGAAGCTTTATTGTCCTCTACATGTAAGTCCAATAGTGATCATATAGATATAGTACAGGTGTTTATATTCCAATATAATAATGCAAGAGTTAAACATATAATTAACTATTACATGCTACTTCGTAAATGTCGACACAAATCGTTAATAAGAATGAGGTGTGCAGTTTGATGCAGTTGGGACACCGAACCAGTACTCCCAAATGCGTCCAGACCTGTCTTAGCTCCCCAAGCACACACACACACACCTACACCTGGTGTCTTCTGTTTCCTCTTTTTATACTAACCCTCTCTACCCCTCCCTACTGGTTCACTGAACCTCTAAAGCTGCCCATTGATTGGCTGTTCCTTCTCTGAGGGGTGGTGGACTGTCTTCCTCTGATGGAAGTCTTTCCTCCTGTCACCAGAAGGTCATTTAGTG
>JBCAUI010548401.1:0-10488 GCA_038406195.1 Haplosyllis anthogorgicola
ATTTAAGACACTTCCAATAGTCCTAGGTAAGGCATAACTATGGGCGCAGACACTAGGGATGACCCTGAAACATATTCTATTGAAAAATATTTTTGGAAAAAATATCGATATAATATCATTTCGATATTCTCCCCACTTTTTCCCGCTTATATCGATTCCGCTTATGTCGACATGCCGCTTATATCGATACTTTTTTCCGCGTCAAAAATATCGATATATCTGGGGAAGAGTGTAACCAATAAAGACTGTTTGGCCTAACACTAATTCGGCACGTCCTTGTGGTTCATCAATACATCAGGATGATACGCAACATCAAAGATCCCGGCGACATTGAGCTGGTGACAGAAGCGGTTAAAGCGTAGTAACAGCGTTATGGATCTGTATCGACCAGTCGTCAAGGAAACTGAGCGAATAAGATCAACATTGTCGCGCGTACTCTTCTTTGATCGTTATTACCGGTTTAAGATTATCTCTGCTTCCTTTTGTATGAATCTGTAGGATGTATGAAGCTAGAATTTATGTTTAGAATGTAAGGTTTATTCATGCTGTCGCTTTTCTTTTCATATTTTCGGACAGAGGTACTTTTCATGGCTTCACGGTAACATCCATTTTTCTGCCAAAACTGGCGAATTTCAAAATTACGGACAATTTTCAAAAACTTTCCGTCAAAGGGACAGACAAAATATTATGACTTTTCTGTGGAAAGTGTAAGTACAGCTGTCGTAAATGAGTGGTTGACGGATGGCAATGAAATCATATCTCATTTTAGCGGACTGAAAATTTTGTTGACCTAGGCATGCCACTGTTATCCCCGTTTCGGACTCGGGGGTGATTTGATTGGAAACCAAAGGTAGATCTGCTGCATTTGCACTTATTTGTTAAACTTTAACAAAGTACTCAACCAACCTAGGATACTTACTGGGTTCCAATTTCACACGCTGGCATGGTGAGGTTGTGATTTACCGAAATTAGTCCAACATCCCAACTAAGATTGAGATTGAGATAATTAGGGTCATTCGGAGGCACAATATGGGTTGTTCATTTTGAAGGGTACGATATGGGTCACCAGTTGATGTTCAGTGAAGAGTAAAAGCAAAAAGCATGTTTTTGTGTGAAGATGTAATAATTGAGGCCTAATGTGGGTAATACACACATAAGGGATGCAATTTGAGATAACGTGAGGTACAGTATGGGTAATTTATTGTAATGTGGGCATTCTGACGTTCAAACAGGAGTAGGGATAACAGATATAGACAATAATGAGGCACCATGCAGGTAACGCACAGATATTATCTATCGTGTAATGAGAGGTGGCCTATGGGATATTGATGTTTTATGAAGGAGTCATGCGACATTGATTCACCGTCCGTACAATACAACAGCTTCATCAGAAATACAGGTGTGTCTGCCAGGTAGCCAGTCTGGGAATATGCTACAGCCCGTAATGGTAGAGTGTTACCTATATAGCGGTAACATGACCTCTATCAGTCTCTATTTTCTGGAAGCTACTTACATTTAAACTCGTTTTGCTTGATGTGCTTGATGTGTTTTTTCAACAACCACGCTTTGAAATGCAATTCAGGTTAGAAAATTGAAAGGACCTAATGCTTGAGTATAAAGACATGCCGTAAGATCTTTATTTTGATTGGCAGCTTTGGAGACGAAACCTTCGGAACAATTTTATATTCAGCAAAGAAATGGAATATTAACGCTTAAATTTGTATTTAATTCTGTTCGTTTGTACAGATTACCCGAAGAAAGGAAATCTGATAGATTGGGCAGTACCTGAGGAGGTAACATATCCTGATCACTGTCACACGTTTAGGTGATTTCCCCGACTCCGTCACGATGGATAACGAGCATGTAGTTGTTACGGGGCAGGTACACCAGTATATAACCTAAAGACGGAATACGCATTGCTACCTTACAGGGTATTATTACAAGAAATAAGCTGTGATATACGAATGATAACAATATTACCTCAGTCTTGGAGTGTACACGACACACCTGAATGCAGCTGCTGATGCTATAACTTGAGATTTACCTGAGATTTTACACAGAAAGTGTTTGATGGAATGAAGGTAGTGACCTTTGATCTTCCACTCAAGTCTATTCCAGGTAAAGATCAAACTATCTACACACCTTGTTATTAATTAATCAAAATCTGGAATTAATTAATGTCGCTGTAGAATCAAGCAAAGTGCCGTTTTCGTTGTTAGGCGTTTTCTCAGATTGAAATAAATTCTAGCCACTTAATTCCATATCCGTAAAGATTTAAATTTTGGCAAATTCAAAATTATTAACTCAAAATTATGAGGTTAAATGCTTGTGCTGTAGACGTACTTTTAGAGGAATCGTATGCGTTTCATGAATGGCAGGATATTGGGTTTACATCCCAGTGATGGAATTTTTTTATTTTGATTTTTTTAACTGCTTTTTTTTAACCGCACATTGTTACACCACGCCAGGTGTCTGAAATAATGCTGGGTCACAATCGCCAAAATCTAGTTCACTGCAGAATGTAAAACTTTCGTAGACTAACGTTGAACGAACTGCTTAATTACAATTTGATGTGGTTATGTAATTTTACGTAAGGAAAGGTGTGTAAACTGCTTTAGAAAGTCAAACTGGAAGCATTACGATGGAAAAATCCCCGAGTAGCTTCAATCCACATAGTAGTCTAGCAGAAGACATGGCTGTATCCAGGCATTACCGGTAATGGTTACTTTTGTTTGGCAAAGTAGCAAGCTGTGTAGGTAATGGAGGAATTTTTTTAAAAGAATTGCCGGATTTCATAGTCTTTTGAAACGTTTTTCCCAAAGTGACAATTGCTACGTTTTTAAGAAACGTATAGTGTCATAACGTCACGTCTGTTGCCCCTAGTGAGACGTACAGCTTGTGACGTCATGACGTTACGGCTCTAGTGCTAAATTTGATGTGAACTCATCACATAGCTGCTGTCCAGCCAGCGATTCGATCACTTATTTGATTACAACATTTTCAGTGTGACATGCCAAACAACCAACCTGAAATTCAATTATGTTTTCTCAAATCTAGATATTCGTGCCATCAAGTATTGAAATACAAGAAACACACATAGATAACAGTAATATGAGGATATTACATTTCATGTGCGTTTGTTGATTAAATATTGATCACATCTTGACCTAGTTTAGGAACTATTCAACGTTAAAACATAAAAATAATAATTACATACAGTGAACACTTCACATATTTCGCAGTTGCACAATAGATATATCTTGGCAAATAGAAACAGCTGTTGTTAAATAACATTCACTTTTGCGATGTGGTTTGATTTCTGATTAGATTGAAACGCTAGGAAATTAGAACAGTTTTTAATTGTTGAGATAGCTTTTTCCTGTTATTTTATGAAAGTGCAAATAAAGAATACGAACAAATGAAGAAGATACAGCCATGTGCTTGTATGTTAATCGAATTGAGTCCCGAAAATCAGTTGTACCCACGACTCTCGGCCCCGTCATTGGCCCTGACGTAACAATTCTGAAATGACATTATTTTTGACTGAAAGTCAAGTAAGAATTGCTGTTTAAAATCTGATTATCGTGCACGAGAGAATCTTAGCATGCATTTTTGAGTACAGTCTGCGCAGAATAACGAAAAAAAGCCTACAAGGTTAAATTTGTGCACATAGTCAGCATATTAGACTTGTGCTAACCCTTTGTTACGTACAGTAGAACCTGCTTTAACAAGCCGCAGCTTTCTCATGGATAACTCGTATAAATCATCACTGCTTTGTTAGGCCACCTGTCATTTAGGGCTAATTTACGTTGTGAGTAAGGGTGGCCCCTCAAAGCAGGTTCTGCTGTAGTTGTTAGCTTGACATTACTTTCATGACTCTGTACTACAGGTACTAGAACGTCCAAAACCAAAGTCAGTTCTAATTTAGCACAAGAACTGAAACCTGTTACATGCGAGTGTTACTGATCATGATAAATGCTTGAGGAATGACACTCCTTTGTTGTGCAGCTTTTTATTCACAGACGACTCTGCTATTTTGAGCCACGCTGCTGCTATTTATTGTCGAGTTACACAGATTTATTTAGCCAGACTTTTTGGTATTTGTTGGATTTCGTTTAAAGAAGGAAAACTTTGAGAACAGCCATCGGTAAAAGAATGGACTTGCTGCCTATTTTTCATTTAAATTTTAAAAAATTGACAAAAATAATCTGAATGATGTTCCTTTAGGCAACAAAAAGTTAACATTTTTGTACTATTTGGGCGCCGATTCAATGTTTTTTTTACAATTCTTTAATTATGGGAGCGGTGGGAAACGTAATCCAAGAAATAAAAAAGTATGGCCTTACATCAAAGAAACAGCATTACGTTTTGTAATTTCAAATGGTTGGTCGGTGGTTGGTTAATTAATTAAACAATCCTGCAAAGGAAGAAACAAGAATTATCCTAGCGGTTGAAAAGTCTACTACGCCGGAGTGAACAAGTTCGAACAGGGTTCACAACCATGCACCCTGACCTTTCCCACTTGACAGGTTTCCGGTTCTGTTTTTTTTTTTTTGAGCTCATAGATGATTTTGCTTACCCATGAAAGAAGTATATCGACGCATGTGTGATAGACTAATAATTGTTGCAGTGTGATGAGTTTTATCTACGTCACCAAAGACGTAACATCGTGACGTCTTGATGTGCACAAAACTGGCGTGATGTTATAACGTTACGTTCATGGATACCGTTATGCAAGCAGCATTTGTCACTTTAAAATTTGCATTCAGTATTTCTGCCTGATGTATCATATGACACAATTGAGACTGAAACTATTAACTTTAAGTAAAATAGGATTATATTTCAACAGTGTGACGACTTATGTCTATGTAACTTTAAATTTGAAAGTTATTATTTGGTTCTATCAAATGAGAATTCAAAAGTAAGTGGTCTTCATCCTAAAAAATGGACAAAAATGGAAAATGGAAAAACGAATCATTTTTTTATCATTACGTTGTCACGTCATAAACTAAGACGTTACGTTTTGACGTAATTTAACAATTGCATATTCGTTTACTTAAATTAAAACTAAAGGGAAAAATTCCCGTTTCTGTCATGGAAAGGAAATGCGCTTTTTACAGAAATAGATTACAGACTATGTGCGGCTGTGTTCTGTAATGTGATCTAACCGATCAAAGGGACCACACCCCAATCCGTTATCGAGAGGAGACCAGAACGGCGGGAGACTGAGGGTGCACCGACCGGTTAAAAATATAATGTTTCACGTCATTTAAAGGATTAGTTGCAGTCAGATATGCTGACTGTAAACGCTGACCTACGAAGTCGGACAATGCAGTACACAAAAAGTGTATCAGAACTTTAACACGATACCTTATGGGAGTTTCCTTATATTCTTTGCACACAATTGATATGATTTTTGTGTAATGCAATTTCCTCAAGTGAGCCATCGACTAACGGTGATGAGAGGGTGATGCAGGGCTGCCCCGCTTTGTCTTCATCCAGTGGCTGGTACCAACTTTACACCTTGGTTCGATGAGGCGATGATATACTGACAAGTTGCCCGACGTCTCCAACCCTGACCCCTTCCATCATCCATTGGTTCAAAATTGATCGAACTCATCACATAACTGTCTACTCCACAGCCAGAAACGAGATAGACAACCTGTCGGTTACAGCCTCGCTCTATTTAGTCAACTACATGGGGTAGAGTTGGGGTTGGGGGTGGGGTCTGGTCTCACCTTTCCACATCCAGTCTGAAACTCCTGAAATTTGAATTGCCCTCCTGCGCCCATACAAGGCATTGGGGGGGGGGGGGGGGGGGTTGCCGTGGAGCACCCCCTCGTTCAAAACCTTCCACAAACTCTGTCAATTCTAGATCTCCTTGCAGAATCCTCGAAAGCGAGGCTAATAAAGTATTGTGCAACAGACATAAGTAAAACGTATACTTCTCATAGCAAGAAGAAGGATGTAGATGTATCTATTTTTAGATCCTGTTGAAGTATTCATGTCGTGTCTCCTTGATAGACTTACTGCAAATTGACAGAGAGAGATACAGAGGGCGAGTGTACGAAATTTTACCTCTTAGGTTCTGATTCTGCTTACAACGGGGATTACCTTAGCGGATAGTCCGTTGGTCCGTGACTATCTGATTTTGGTTGTGGACTGGTCAATTTTAGGTCTCACAAGTCTGGATTTTGAATTCTGTAAATACATGCCATTCGGGCTGGTTGAATTGGATCCGAATTTTGTGAAAATTGAAATGTACTGGTTCGGATGTATCAGTTCTATTGAAAGCTTAAAGAATTCCGTGTTACGACTTGTTCTTGTCGTTGGAAGTTGAGGAAGGTGTTTAAGAAGCAAAGTTGCAGCAATTTGCTGCTTTCTGTCTACAAAAAAAGTGAGAACATGTCTCAATTTGCCCAGTCAAATGAGCTCATGTCCCCAAGGACCCATGTTTGGTTAAGCTGTCAGCCATTATAATGTATTACGTGACGTTTGTTGACTTTGCCACAGAAGCTGTCACATCAAGAGCACGTGTAGACAAAGGCAATAACCAGCTTTAGCATTCTCTGCCGCACACATGTGATACCCGTCTGGATGTGTTCCCGTACATGCATTTGTGCACATATGTGTACTGCTGATACCTTACCAAATGCACATGCATGCGCATCCACACACATACATACACACATACAGACACACATGCCAGATTGTCCAATCTATTACAGAGGGGTGTATATAAGCACAAATATTTATGGACACACGTGCCAGGCACATTTGCCAATATACGCAAACTGTACAGTAGGACCTCTTTTGTGCATCACCCACCTTTAGCTTCACAAAAGTGTCGTACAGGAAAGTGTGTTTGCTCGAAGGAAGTTAAATTACATACATTTGATTGCAGTACATTTCATCTCAAAAATATCATGTAAGGGGGTGTCACTCAAAAGAGGTGTCGTAAAAGGAAGGTCCTTCTTTAACAGATATTACAAATCTAAACGTCGGCAGCCGGCGGTGACATATAAACTACACATCCATACACACGCACGCACGCAAACACGCACGCACACCTGTGTACATTACTTGGCTCGACAACTCTACAGCCGGCGGTAACACATGAACACGCTAAACAGCTCCCTGGGGACCAGACATCCATCCAGTGCTTATTGACTCTCTGAGAGGCTGACACTCCTCACCCAGACACTAACCAGTTATTGTGGAGTCTGTGTCAAGATCTGTAGGTCAGGGGATCAGAAAGATCAGGGTCCATACTGTCCGTTCAACATGTCTTGTATAAAAGTATTTGCAGTTATTTATGTATAATTGCCTATTGTCTATCGAAGTTTCCAGTTAGAATAAATTTATTAGAATAAAATTGAAAATGTGACTATTTCAATGACGACGTCGTATAACGTTGCATTTTATGACGTCATTACGTGCCGCCATCGCAGATGGATTGATGTCAGTTTTTTTCAGGCCGAAGACCACATAATCTTGTCGAATTTCATTGGATAGATAATTAGAGATTGTAAGGCGCATTTAAATGTGTTGCTGGTACAGTGAAACCGTCATTTACGACCAATTTTTAGGACCAATATTTATGACCATTAACAACAGTCAAACTACAGGTTGGTCCGAATGACACGTGTGGTTTTGGTTCTGTGATATTTGGTCACAAATGACAGGTGGTCTTAAAACTTGGTGGTAGTTAAACTTCGGTTTCACTGTTATTTTGAAAGTGCTCAAAGTTTTATCTCGGGTAGTTGAAAGACTGTCAGAAATTGACTCAGAAGCGAATTAAGTTTTCGTTCTGCCCATGAAATGGACGAGAAAGTTCAGATTTTATTTATTCACGTAAACAAGAGCTCTGATTAAATAGTCTGTATTAGTCTAAATAAGGATTTATTTACAGAGTTAATATCAAGTAACATTAAACAATAACCTGTCACAATGTGCAATGAATGAGTTGCTGTACAAATTCTAAGCCCATTAAAATTACGATTACTGTATAAACGCTTATACAGTGTACACCCCCTATTGGCGGAGAAGGCAGGTGTAGCTCCAGACTTGACCCTTGGGATCCACCCTAGCTTTAAAATCCATGGAGAAGGTCACACGAAGTCCAAAACAGGGGTAATCAATTGCCCACAAATAGACCCTGGTACAAAAAAAACCCTTTTAATTTAAAGAAAAAAAAAAGAAGAAAAAAGTAAAATAACGATTAACAGTACATTGCGGTTAATATTACGTACTGTGCTGTTTATTGTGGCCATTTTCGTAAATAGAGAATAGGGAGTAGTTGTAATTTTAGTTCATGGTGATCTTGTGAATGAATCGTATGATTTTAAAATTGACGGGGAGTTTTTCCGCAAGACTATCGAAGGGCCAATGTGTATGATTGAAATGACATGAATTCGTTGCAGTTATATTTACCGTTGTTTTTTATTTTTCTCTTTTCAGGTGAGTAACATATCTTTGTGGTATAACTTACAGATGACATCAACTCGAGTGTTCCAAAGCAGGTAGTTCTCTTGACAACGTTTTCTCCTTTTGTAATTTGAAACTTAATTTTGCCAACAATACAGTGTTTCTCTCTGATTTCTTTGGATATTATGTTGTCAGAGACAGAAATCTTCCTATTTTAACCGGAATTCCGGGTTTTCAGTGATAAGAATACTCTTGGCCAGTTTTCATTAATGCTCAATTATTGCACTTTTGGTTATTTTTTGTACAATGAATACAGATATGATTTCTTTTTTTGAGTGAGATCCATTTCCATCTCATTTCCATCCATCTCATTTCCATCTCTTACATAGACCACAGTGTCCGATGCAGATGAAATGCGTAGATTTGAGGACTGTCCGACAGCCGTTATTATTGTTGTAAGCTGATTCATACAGACCTGTCCACCAGTCTGGTGGCTGATGACCGCTGAGGCTTTTTTTTTTTAATCATTTGGATTACATTGCACTTTCAAGATTTTCAAAGCGCGGCGATCGGAAAAAAAATAAAAATAAAAATTGAACTTGGTCCCAAGAAAGCCAAACTGTTTATGAATATCGATAAAATATTTAATATCTCTCAATCGCCTCCTGATAAAACTCGTTACAATGCAAAAATCTTGCTGTGCACAACATGTTTCAACCTCAAATGATTTTTTTTTTTTGAAATCCCAATTTCAAAGTGCGGCGGGAAATGTAATCCAAACAATTAAATAAAAAAAACCTGATAGCATAGTGATACTGTACACATCAGTGGTGCGGGGTAGATTGTTAAAAGACGACAACCAGTTTTAGGAACCTTGGTTGTAAACTTTATTCTCGGTTTGGTAAGAGCATGTCTAGTCCAGGGTCGGATCGAGGATTTCTCATCGGAGGGGGTACTGTGCTGTTCGAAGGGGCGCATTTTAACATTTTTCTCTTAAACTGTGAAAATGTAAGGAAGTTGAGACGTTGGGGAGGGGGGGACACCTGCGCCCCCCCTTTAATTCGCTAATGTAGTCTCGGTGGAGGCACAATTTGAAATGAGAAATGGTTAAAACAAAGCTAAGGCATTAACTAATTAACCTATGAGGATTCTGCAGAAAGTGTTAAGCAGGAAGATGTAGGCACGAGATCAGAGGACTTTGAGCTGCTCATGTGGCTTTGTGTGAGGCCCTTGTGGGTGCAGCTGGGATGCTGAGCGGCATCTCGTAATATAAAGGGGATGTGTTGAGTTCACATATCATTTGGTTCGTTTTAGTGGCGCTTGTGTTTGTACGCAAATACTCCCTTGAGGACCAGGTCGAAAGACATCTCGGCTTATTTGGAGCCACTGGTCATCTTTTTACGTTTGACTGGTTGGAACCCTGGATCTAGCGTAAATGGTGGCACTTAGGATTTTTTCTGTTCAATTATTTGGATTACTTTTCCCGCGGCACTTTCAAATCGGGATTTAAAAAAAATAAAATAAAATTGAGGTTGAAACATGTTGTGCGCGGCAAAACTTTTCCACTGTTAATGAGTTGCATCATGAGATGATTGGGAACAATTAAAATTTTTATCGATAATTTATAGACAGTTTGCATTTTTTGGGATTGAGTTCAATTTTTATTGGCTCATTTGGCATATATGCCAAAGAGCCTATAGAATCATGAAGTGTCCGTCGTCCGTCGTCGTCATTGTCATTGTCGTTGTCATTGGCGTTGTTGTTGTCGTCTGTGCACAGTCATCCTGACCACACTATTGATCATAGAGACTTCATATCATACAAACATATGGACCTGTGTCCCATCTCAAAAGCTAGCAAAAATTATGTTCCTGTGACCTTTATCCTCAAATTGGCAGCCATATTTGTATTTTTATTTGAACCTTATTTGTGGACACACAGGTAAAGATACAGACTTAATATCTTGCCGTTATATGCATATATGTACCCTCTTTATTTCCTGTGAAAATTACATTGATGCTGCTTATATTTCTAGTTTGACAGCCATATTTGTGTTTTTTT
>JBCAUI010548412.1:0-10487 GCA_038406195.1 Haplosyllis anthogorgicola
GGTTGTGATAGTGTGAATGGAACAGAAATTGAATATGAAGGTTATGTTGAATTGAATTTTCAAGTTCCAGGAAGAGAGTTCAATGAGGATCATTTGTTTTTGGTTGTGCCTCCTATTGAATACCATTGAATGGTCCCGTTTATTGCATTTACCAAATATGGTTCAGTGCTACTTTAAAATAGATCCACCTCCAGAGCATCAGCTCTTGCAGCAATGCAAGTTTATCTCTGACACTATGTGTCAGCACTAGTACATGTGTGGTACAGCATGCATAGTGCTTTAGCCAATGGCAGCTCAGTTTAACTGAGGTGCTCTAGCTCCTGAGCACCCACCAATGAGTGCCTAGCATGTACTCATATAAAACCCCATGTAATGAGGGTTCTTGGTTCTCATTCTCAGTCAGTTAATTCATTCATTTATGGGTTCATATACTTAAGTTTGTTCAGTGCAGATATATTGATGATTTTATGTTTCGTGTAACTTTGATTTATATTTATTGAACTTAGAATATTTTGTGCAACTTGAAGCTCCATATTTCTACATGTGTGTTTACTATTGCAACTGTATGACAAGCAGACAATAAAAGGACTCTGTGTTCCAAAGGAAGCTTACTTGAAACTCTTGTTATGATTACTCACGTTAATGCCACAGAAGCACAGAGTAATAATCAACCAAAGGGAGTCTTGGCAACCTTACCAATGTAAGACCCTTGTGATCTGTGAACACTTAAGTGCAAGTAGAGTTAAGACTATTTCCCCAGGTAAATACACACACACAGCCCAGCTTTACAACATGCGACGTTACCAGAAAAGGGGTCCCTCTCGGTACCAGCGTTATCACAGGGGGACTCACCACAGGCACCTCTGAACCCAATCATAGTGACAGCTCCCATGCAGTTGCTCCATGTTGACTTTACAAGAATCAAGCAGCCGGTGCCGCTCAACCGACAACCCAAGGTTGTTAACGTTTTGGTCTTTAGACCATTTCACGTGCTATGTGCTGGCCTTCATGACAAAGAACCAGAAAGCCCAAACGGTAGCTGAGCTACTGTACAAGTATGCGATAGCACTCTTTGGCTCCCCGGCCCACCTTTTGAGCAACCAGGGGACATGCTTTACTGGGTCCATCATGACAGAGCTATGCTGTATGCTGGGAGTCCAACAGTGTAGGACCAGCCTGTATCATGCCCAGATGAATGGGCAGGTGGAGCATATGCACCAGACATTGATGCAGATGATTGGCAAACTGGACTCAGAGAAGAAGCTGGACTGGACAGATCATCTGGCAGAGGTAGTTCAGACATACAATGCCACCCATTCAGAGATCATGGGGTACAGCCCATTCTTCCTGATGTTAGGCCATAGGCTGAGGCTCCCACTGGATTTCTACTTCCCAATGGTCAGAGGGAGTACAGAGCCCAGACATGTACCGGAGTATGTCGCCACCATCCAAAAGCACCTGAAGGTTGCTTTTGATGAAGCTCGAGCAATGCAGGCTGGAGAGGCTGTGTGACAGAAACGGCTTTATGACAAGAATACAGGAGCTGCCATACTTAGGCCCAGTGATGTGGTCTTACTGCAGACAGATGCCTTCACTGGGAAGTGGAAGATTAAAGATAGGTGAGGTGATACCCCATGTGTGGTGGATGGCCAACTCGTGGACGGCATCCCCACATACTGTATAAAGGATGCAGCTGGTAATGTGAAAACGGCTCACCGAAACCGTCTTCTGTTTCTTTCCCCTAAGAGGGAAAGTGATGCTGTTCCACTGAGTGGAGACATCGCTGTTTGTGGCACAGTCACCATAGCTGCAAACCCCAAGGTGAACTATCCAGAGAAGGATGAGCAAGTGAAGCCACATGAGACTAACGCGAGTGCCCTGGTTCCTGGGATTCCCAGCATAGCATCTTGGGAGTGGATTCTCAGTGGACACTGAGATGGAATGTGGATGCAGGTTGGGGCATTCACTGTACAGATGGAACCAGTCCCCACAGACCCAGCTTCCAGCCTGGCCAGTCGACGTTGTCCTGACCATGCCCTGGAATGCATGGCTGATGGGGATGTGGATTAATATCCAAAAAACACCACACCCATTAGCTGGGACTGCAACTGGAGTGCTAGTCATCTAGATGGGGGGACTCAACATCTTGTTCTTGTCCAGCAGCCGACGGAAGTTCTTGGCTGTCTGAGAATCCTGGTGCCAAAACTCATGCTCCTCTTTTGCTTGAGCTTTGGTGGACTTCTCCTCATCATCCTTGTTGATCAGGATGTCATCGTCATCATCCTCATTCACCTTGGATGCTGGTGGTTCCTTGCTGATGGGCACTTTTGGTGCTAGGGGCAGGGTGCGCTCCCTTGACTGACCTCAGGGTTTGTCACATTTCTTTGGGCTGTGTCCTGCTGGAGACCAGGAACAACATCAGTTTTGGCATGCAGGAATCTTGGAGCAGCTCTGTGATCGAGAGCGGCTGTGGATGCACTGTTTGGAAGAGTGTTTGTGATGGGAGCCTGAGTGGCTGTGGGAGCAGGACCATCCACTGCCATTGCAGGAGTCCTTGCACTCCCACCGCTTCTTCTTCTTATCCTTCTTCTTATGGCTTTTGCGGTTGTCAGAATCATCATCTGATGATGATGATGAGACCAGCCTGTTACCAGGCTCACTCTCATCAGTACTGCTGAACACAATAAGATCAGACGATGCATCATGCTTGGACTTCTTTTTTTGCACAACCCTTGTTGTTAGTGGACTCCTTCTTCTGTTTGCTGGACAGCGTCCTCGAGCTCGCATGGGAGGACCTGTGGTGGTGGCTTTTGTGCTTGTCCTTTTAGTGTTTGGACTCCTTCAATGGGTCTTTGGGCATTGGCTTGTCACTATGATCTTTGTCCTTGGCCGAACTATCCTTGGACTGGTCTTTGGACCAGCTGCCAGCTGGCATCTGCCCATCTTGGGACTTGCCATGACTGTTGGATCTGGAGTCCTTCGCATTTTTTCCTTCCAAGATGACCTCTCTGCTGATGGGCATTCAGCATCAGAGGATGCACCCTTGGAATGGGAGTTGGATTTGGCCGGCATTGTCTTGGTGGATGCTGACTTAGCTGGTGTTGTGGGCTTGGATGGTATTGGCTTGACCAGTGTCACTGTTTTGGCTGGTGCTGCTTTGACAGGCATCAAGGTCAAAATGGGTGTCGAGTTCCTGCTCGACTTGTGGGAGTTGGATTTGCCCCTGGCAGACTTGACCTTGCCCAGAGCCCTGAGTGAGGTACCGTCGAGGGACAGATTGCTCATGATTGTCATGTAAGGGTTATCACCAGTGACTGGAGCGATGTAGGTGTCCCAGTTGTCAAAATGATCAGGCAAGACTGACATGCTACACCCTCTTGGTGGAGGGCTGTGAACCCATGCTGAGGAGGACCCTCTTGGTGGAGGTCTGCGAGCCCACACCAGGGAAGACATGGGCAGGGTGACATGACCTGGAGGGTTGTTTCAAGGTTTCCTACCTAGCTCCCCGGCTTCACAATGGGAGTTTCATCCACCACCACACTGATGGTACCATCAGTCTCCCTCTTCTTAACCAGGTTGGTGGTTAGACCCGGTACATTGTCAAGACCAACCATGTTGTGGATATTGGGAAGCAAAAAGCTGAACAGTGCCTCATCACCAATTATGCTATGAATGTCCAGAGAGGCACATGGATGGAGTGGAGGCATGGGCAGCTTGAGGCATGGCATGATGAGACCATACCCATCAAGGACCTGGTGCAGGGTGCTGTGGGTTTCATAGAAACAGATGGATGCCAGCCCCGCAGAGATAGTTTCCAGGCAGGTTGTTAACAACTGGCTGGCCCTACAGAAGTCAGATTCACTCTCATCTAAGGCTCTGGACATGCAATCTCACTGTTCACTGGCCAGGTACTTTTTATGGTCAGCCACACAGGCCCCAAGATGTCGGCTGATGTCCATCATCGGCAGATCCTTGCTCTAGTCATACACCTCCCACAGCTTCTTGCTGGCCTGGTGGCACAAGTCCTCAAAGATGATGATGACGATGACGAACCCCATCCTGATGTCTTTAAGTTGCATGTGTTACCTGGCAAATGTTGGTAGCCCATTTGTCTGTGACAAATTATACACCTGCACACCAGCCTTAGGCTTTGAAGGCTGGTATAAGGTGTCATGACTTCTCTGCCTTGGCAGACTGGTCTCCAAAGCAGACAATGTCATGCATCATTGCACTTGCACCCAATTTGCATTGTATGTATTTCTATTGGCTACACATGGAGTACATCTCCGTTTTGAAGTCTCTGACGGCCCGGATGCCCTTGTTGATCAGGTCTACCTCAGCGCATTCAAAGGCTCATACCAAGTAGCAGGCCCATCAACCGGCACAGGGTGATGCTCTGGCCTGGGACCATAGCTTGAGAAGCCACCGCTCACACCGGAGGAGAAGCATCTCTCTGCTGGTGGAATATACCAATTTAAGTCATGCTCCAGGGTCTTGCCACCCCCAGGATAGAACAGTACATTGTGAAAGACATCCCCCACATGGCCAACATTGTCAAACCAGTCATCTGTCAGACGGACATATAACAGAGGCACTGGGTCCATCAGGGAACACTTAGTGGTCCTGAGGTCAATGTGCCCGCTGTTAGCATAAGTGTCCATCAGGATTACAGCCCAACCATCGATTGTGGTGAACATCCTGTTGATTACAATGTCCTGCAAGGTGTGCCATGGCCCATCATCTTTATGAAATGCAAGTTCTGGACCTCCATCTTTGTCTTTGAGATGTGCGAAGACAGCGAGGGGTTTGCCCTCACCCTGAGGCAGCCTGGGCCACTGGCCAGCCTTTGTGTTGCTGTTGACATGAACTAAGATGCCAGGAGGAGCCAGTCTGTTCTCCACAGATTTGTCTAGGCAGGCCATGGCTACCCAGATAGGGACGGTCTCCTGCTTCTTGAAAATGTGGATGTGGCACATCACAAAAGCAATGTCTTGAGCCTCACTGTCTACCATGGGGACCATGCTGGTGACCAGCAGAGCAAGTTGCTTGATGGGTGTGAACCCATCCGGAGGCTTGCACTCACCAGGCTTCCCCCTCATTTCCATATAATGGCCAAAGTAGCCCAGATTGATGAGGTCCTCAAGGACTGCCCTTGACTGTACCTCTAACTCCATCCCTGGGACAGTTGGCAATTTGCAGAGTCGGGCCCAGTCAGTGGCATTATCAACGGTAATCAGGTTCGGATTTAACCTGATAGCTCACTGTCATTTCTTGAGAGCATCGGTGCCCTCATCATCAGGATGACTAGTGGTGGCCTGTGGGCCACCCACTGTTCGAGAGTCAGACATCAAAAGTTGCAAGATGGAAGTTGCCCTCACAACTTCCTCAGATTGTGGTGATAACGGCGCACCAGTGGAGAAATCCAGAATGGTGCTGCTGCTTAAAAGACGTTGAGGGTTTCCTGAGAATGTACAGCATCCGGCACTTCTATGAAATCTTCTGTGTCCTGCAAAAAGGATGGACAAGGTTAAACTGGGGGAGCAAATGAGCCCCAGCCCTTGTAGAGAGGACAAATGTTAGAGAAATTGAAAGAATTTTACCCATGCAAGGCAAACCTGGGGGAAATTGACGTTGAGGTACAGCCCCCACTGGGCAGCAGGGGATGACAAATGTGGGTGCCCTAGAGGAAAACCGGCAAAATCCAAAGTAAAACCACTGTGGGCCAGCCTGCATTGGCACCCCGGCAGTGAAAGGACATGCCCCGTGGGAGACCCATGGACCCCAGGGAGTAAGGTGGAAAGAAGATACTCACACTCTCAGAAGAGAAGTCGGTCATGTTCTCACACCGGATCCATCTGTCAAAATGAAGCAGCTCAGTGGGGTTTCCCTCTAAGGTAAGGGTAAATCAAAAATGAGGCTGAGTGAGTGACATCACAAATGATGTCATGAGCCCTAAAAAAGGAATCCCCTGGGGATTCCTTGCTCATTTGCGGCTGAGACGTGGAGGAAGCAACACCTCTAAGAATGGACTCAACAGATGAACCAGAAGATACCTTCATGTGAGTAAGCTGGGGGATGGCCCTGGAGGGTCCATATGGACATTGTACCTGAAGAGCGATATGGCCAGGCCCCACAGGGTGCAGGGGTACAACCCCCATCACCCGACCAGCGGCCCCTGACCAGCGGTCCCTGCCTAACCAACCCGACCCCTTAAAGTAAAACTAACCTGAATAGTAAAGGGAAGGTCACTTTCAGGCCTGTGGGCTGAAGGTAGTGGGCTAAGTAATATGTGGGATGTTTCTTTTCAGTGCTGCATTCTACCAGTGGGTGGTTGATTGCTGTGATAGCCTTGCCCTGTGCACAAAGTCATCGAACAATGAAGCCATCGACCTCTTTGCAGAAAAGGTACTGGTGGCAGCAGCAGCAGTGGATGATGAAAGGTTGCAGATGATCATACTTGCTGACACCCTCCATTTCGGGAGAACTGTCATTCATATAGCATGGCCCATGACCTAGCAAATGATGAAGCATCGAAGGCTGATGAAAACATCCAGAAGAGTATCGGGTTCAAGCGGTGGAAGGAGGACAGGAAACTCCAGCAGTTCAACCACCACATGGAGAATGTGAGACCGGGTCTTCCAGCCACTATGCAGAGCATGTGGACAAAGTGGTCCCGGGACACCACTGACAAAGAGAGGCTCACCGTCATAGGCTTTACTATGTGTACATGCTTTGGGGGAGCTACCGAGTGGGATATGTAACTGACGTAGACATGAATGTGACTGCCCCTGATCTTCTCATTGCTGAGGAAAGACTGTGGGGTAGGCTGGATGCTTGGGTGCATGAAAATGAACTGACAGGGCAGCCAGCTTTCAGGTTCCAGGATTTTCTGGAAGGAAAGGATCCATCCGTTCCTCTGAGTGGCAGTCATGGCCAATTCCTGAGTCAAGGTCGTGAGTCTCTCATTGACCCCTCCATCCTAGCCTAGATGTACTTCAGTGCCCACCCCGATGGGACCCAGGGTGACGACATGCAACACATCGAACACCAGACCCCTGAACTGACAACTGAAGAACTAAGTTGCCTCCCCATAAGGCTCTTCGGTAACATAGATCAGATCCTGAAGTATGATGGCTACAAACCAGAGACTGCCACCATCAGAGATGCTCTGTGCAGGCTCATCCGTGCATTGCCCACACTGGACCCTGACCACTTGATGATGGAGGATGATATTGTCAAAACCACCCAGTGGCTGCTCAGCCTCCTGCGCGAGGAATGTGGAAACCTAGACAGCACACACCTGAGAAAGAATACTTTTGCTACCCGCCTGGCCCATGGACTGGTGGGCATCCTGAACCCGACACCTGCCAGAATGGGCAGCCCCATACCAGAGACCCGTGACAGTCACAATGTCCACTTTGGCAGTCCTAAAGTAAAGAGCACCATGACCGTAGTATCAACCTTGCAGGCACACCACTGAGATGATATGTGGGCCCCATCTGACACCCGCCGGGATGGGATGGTTACCAGGGTAGGGGTAGGAAGGGTCACTGGGGTAGGAAGCACAACACTGATTCTAGGAAACATGGGAGTGATCACACCGATAACCCGTCCCCTTTGGGGAAGGTGTCGGGAGGAACCTCTGATGGAGACAGGCACCAGAGGGACACAAAGGAAGGATCACATCACGATTGACACTCCCACGATAAAGACAAGACTGAATAATGTTTGACCTGCTTTCTGGATCTGACAAACTACCCTGGAGACTTCATCAAAGCATACACTGGAGTGCATGGATTGGACGACCTCCCAGCTCTGGGCTGGACCAGTGACCTCCAAAGCATATGCCTCAACAAATTTTCCCAGCTGAGCACATGCATGGACATGACCTGGCAGATGCTGACCACCACCTACTGCCATCACAGATGCAGTACAGCCTTCTTCATCCCGGAGCCACCGTACCTAAGGGTTCATGAGTTTCTCCTGGCACCTGTTCCATGAGACAGTACACCAACATGGGGGATGAAGATCATCTCCCAAGCAGCATCATAGAATTCAAAAAGTGCTTGAACGTCTTTTTGGACATAGGCAACCCGCTGTTCATTGAATGCATGGAGGAACAGCAACGCCTGAAACTAAGTCAGCAGGACCCCCTCCTGATTGGGGATAAGCTGAGTTGGCTGTCTGATGAACTGTTTGGGCCATTGTATGGGAGTGTTGTCCATCCTAGGGCTGGAAGAGGTGAGACTATAAAGAAGAAACTGGCAGAATCAACCATTGAGGCCCCAGCTCCCAGCATACCAAGCCGTGACTCAGTGTTCCTATGCCTGGGAAAGGAAATATGATCTACTAGCAAGGGCAGGGGCAAAGGACTGGACATATGCCCCTTGTCTTCCTGAGCTCTGACACCGGGTGCCTCACAACTGATGGCAAGTGAATCACTGAATCTTGAACTGTCTGGGACAACTGCAGAGCTCCCGGCCATATTTGACTGGGAGGACACCCTTGTGGACATGACTGTGGATGCTGCTGTGGGTGGGGAGCCAGCCCCAGTGGCGATGGGAGAACATCCCAATGATGGGGTGTTCCCGTTCCTTGAACCCAGTCTGGGGACAACCCTTCTGGGTTTCATGCTGGCTAACCCATTGAACAATGTCTCTATGCAGGTTTTGTCACCCACGCTGGTTTCCACTCATGAGCCATTACGACTCCATGAGGTGGCAGTGATCTTAGTCAGACAAGCAATGCAGACAACCTCCCTGTCCCATTGTGTGGCTGCAGATGCGGTTGACCAGATGAGGTTGTCACCCTTGACTGAAGCCACACCCCAGCCTCCTGGTATCCCAGATACGTGGGGGGCACATCCACTGATAATTGACGAGGACCTTGATTATGATGAGACCAAGCTGCTGGAGGCAAGATCTGTGGCCTCCAGTTTTGTGGTGATAGATGATGGACAATCCATGAAGTCGATGACTTCCAGCTTTGCTGTGCTGGACCCCCCAGTTGCCACTGCGGTGGGTTCACCAAATGCAAAGAAGAGGGGAAGCGTGGAAACTGGAGACTCCACAGAGCCAGCCCAGAAATGCTCCACCAGCCTCCCTCAGAGACCCAACAGTGCTGAGTGAAAACAGTACCAAAACCCAAGAACAGGACCCAGGACCAATCGTTTCACATGTATTTATTCGGAAATGTCTGTATTTGTTACATTTGTGGCCTGGTAGTACAACCAGCCCCTGGCTTGTAAACTAATGTTAGTATAATTGTGTACCGCTGTAAATTAATACATCTGTAATAATTATGTATGTTACCTGTTTGTTCTAATGTAAATAGTGCATTTAATGTTGTTCAGTGTAGTAACAGGCTCCCCATACAGGTACCCCAAACACTGCGGAAGCTTTTACATTCCATTTTATCCGGATGCCCGGCATCCATATTTACCATGTACATTGTTTCTTTAATAAAGCATGCCATGAGGATGAGGCAGATGCCTGGGGGAGAGTGTCATGGTCGGTGTGCCATGTACCACATCCCCTGGCTGAATGACCATTTGCTGGGAGAAGAATGAGGGTTTTACTCTCATCCAGATCCCAGATCCTGGCCATCCAGCAAACCCTGTATCCTATCCAGCAGACCCCGTACCCACCATGTGATCCCAGCCCCTGCTGGGTGCTGAGGCCATATTGGTAACCTTGTTACTGTGCATGTGCCCTGACTGTGACATCAGCAGTGGAGCGTCATTTCAAATGTAACATCACAATCAAATGCTCCGCTGATGATGTCATCGCCATGACATCATCAAGGCGTGCTCCCCAGTGGTATTTAACAACATGCACCCTTGGGGGGCACACACTTTTCCTTGGGTGTCCACTTGGGTGGGATCATGCACTGACCCCCAGGGTCTGTCTCTCAAGATATTTCAATGTGTAACACTGTGTGTTGTTCTGTTTATTAAGTCTACACTTGTAGCATAGGCCCAGCCCACATTGGTCTGGGCACTTTGGTTATTTAAGCTTAAGTTGTGTCACTAGCCATGTCAAGGGCTCGGTAAAGCCCCAAAGTAGGTAACCCACAGCTGGACTACCAACATTTTGAAACTGCCGAGGATGTGGAGATATGGGGAGTAATGACCCCATCATTGCCGGAATGCTAGGCCCACATAGCATAGCAGTCCCCCGCTACATATATTTTTAAAGTGTTTTATACGTTTTTATTGACAAATTTGAAAATGTACTATAGCATTACTATAACATTATGGAAATGTTTGTGCAAAACAAAATGTTTAATAAATGTGACAAATGTAAATACTTTGTTTCCTGTTTTCTTAAATGTCGGTGAAACGTTAATGAAATGTTACAAAAACGGTATGCTAATATACATTTTTAAAATGCGTTATAATGCATTATATTCGTGACAGTGTGTGCAAAATTCAGAAAAGGTTGGCCAGGACCCCCACCCCCTCCAGGAAAATGCATTTTCCACAGATT
>JBCAUI010548423.1:0-10487 GCA_038406195.1 Haplosyllis anthogorgicola
GTTTAATTAAGCAGACATATGTTAGATGCACTCGGGGCCGCGGAAGGTAATTTATTTACCTTGTAGGGCGTACGGGATGTCTCTGTACATTAACGTTGTGATCTACTTCAATTCTAATTCATTTTACGGAAAACTCAATTATGCAATCTACCTACATCTGCATCGGGCACCAAATTGCCATGGACAGCACGTGTAGCAGTGCTTTAAAGTCAGGTTTACGTTTGTGACAAGTTGGTGGATGGTGGCCAAGTTTCGGTTCTATGGATTCTCAATTATACAGATTTAACAGGCATATGGAGAACATATCACTCACACTTCGGGAGTAGTGCTTCAGAAGTGTCCGGATATATTGCTTGAAGTATGTCTTCTCCAATGATGATGGAACTGATTGGTCCTCATTCCTCAGGCTTTGCAATTCTAATCGTAACTCTTGGAGCTCTGTTTGACATTTCTGCAAGTTAGACTGCTCTTCATTTGCTGCTTTGTCGCTTCCACAGGCATATTCAGACACATAGTCCCTGTTACAATGCAAGACAGTAACATTACTTCACAAAAAAACTACCTGAAAAGTTTTCTAGTTCAATAAACGTTACTATTAAATATTTACACATGCAAATATATACGTAATTAATCGATTCTGTAAATTAATCTTACTTGATAGTCTGAACAAAAGCGTCTTTATTCTCGGGTAATGTCTGTGTGATCTGATCGTAAAGTTTGCTTATTGACTCCCTTACTGCTGTACCGTCAAACTGAACATTTCGACCATGTACACCACCTGATTTCTTGTTACTTGTTTCAGTCCCATCATTGGAAGCAGGTATTCTTCGCTCCTACAAAATAGAAAATTTTAAATTTGTGTTATTTTTAACCATGCTTAGGTCTGTCGGTGTCTGTAAATATTAATCAGAATTACTGTCTAGACATCTATTTCATAAATGATATATTTGGACCTGCGCTCATCTGGCCAATGTACAATGACTGCCAAATTTTTACTGCAGAATAGTGATTTTTGCTGCAACGGTCACAGGCAATGATAACAGGCGATTACAATGTTAACAACGACAACAACGTCGATTGACTGATTATGATTGTATGGGATCCTTTGTCATTTATGGCAAGCAAGCCCAAAATAAACCTGTACCCAACAATCATGCAGTCCACAAATCTTACTTACCGTTGGTTTCTTCATTCGCTGTGCACTGGCATCATAATTGAGCATGTCACTAGGATCAATCCAGTCAGATCGGTCGCCAAATTCATACGGTTCATCTTTCTTGCAGTACACGGGGAATAATAAGCAGGCTATGACTCCACATATTAACAAATGCATTTTAGATCGTTCGTATCTCATTTTTCCAATAGATCTGCAAACAGTAAATGTCTTGCAATTTTTTCTGGTAGTCTACTTCATATGGTTATGGAAAGACGGTGTGAAACCTAAGTTAAGGATCTAGATATGCATGCATACATGTAAACGTATTATTTTCACTTAACATCACACTAAATCAGGGGATGGATCGGGTGTCCCCAGTAAAATGCGTCGGTGACACAAAGGATTATCACTTGCATAGGTGATTTTCTGAAACACTCATTATCGCTCGTAAGTTTTCTAGCTTACCACTCAAATTCGAGCATTACACTTTTGTATTGATGTTTATTTTAACAGAGCTACATATAAATATTCCGTAATACCCTTATGAACGAGTTAACATTCCAAATTCTTCCACAAACACGAAAAATGTCATCATCTTGTTAAGTACACGTCTCTCTTGAACAATATGTGTAAATAAAACACGAAATGTTAAAAAGACGCGCGCAAGTAACAAAAGTTGTGGAGAGCTACACGGAGCAGGTGCGCGAACTCTTCCAGGAGATAGAAATGAGCTTGGATTTCCTGGAAACTCAGCATCAACATATGTGCAGATGCTTCGTCGGGTCACTTATTCTTTAATTTGTGCAGAAATAACAAAATAAAGAATTAGTATGTGCTGGTAAGTTAATAATATTGCATGCATTTAACTGTTTAGGCTTTTTGTGGGACTTGACACTCAAACGTCAAGTTGAAAATCTGTTGAAGTAAATACTTATCCACATACTTCAAGTAACGGCAACCAACTGACTTCAAAATGATATTCATGAATTGTTGCAGGTCTACAAATTGCCATCATGCCTAGTGGGACAAAGGCTGTTGGAAAGGCGCAACCGGTATGTCATTTTAACTCTATTTACCTGCTCATATCCAAAAAGCAGTGTCAAGCACATAATGTAACGTTATAATTCAGATGATTTAAACAAACTATACGTGTAAACAAATTTAATCAGGAAAGTTGTGCACAAAATATCTGACACGTCTATATTATTTCTGAAGTTGTTACCTGTCAGGTGATGTAACAATTTATGTCCGGTCAGATTCATTTAATAATTTACAGTTCATATTTACCGATTTGACAGGTGTGTTTGCCTAGAGTGCCAGTGAGCAGCAGACCACAATCAGCAACAGATGGTTAGTTTTCAACTAAATCTCTATACATGTATTTTCTTTTATAAAACCACTTGAAATTCTAAGTATAAATAAAAGCAAGCGACAGGATATATTGTAATTGGAGAATAAATACATGTAGTTATATATATCGGTTTTTTCATAATTTGTGTCGTCTTCTCATAGAATTTTGGCTGCAGCAGGGAACATCAGGTGCAATAAATGCCTTCAGACAACTTTCATACGTAAGTACACGAATCTGTCATTATTTTAACGTCTGCTAAATAATTAATATACGATAAAAACAAACATATATAAATAAATTGCCTGCCAAAAAGTCATTACAAACGTGTTCTGTATATTTCATTTATAGACAAAACATAAAAATGGAAGAAAGCAGATTACGTTACCGGGAGGAAAATTGCAGCCGCTTTTTAAAAATCACTCGGCACCAGCTGGCTTTGGGTATCCACTTATTTTTTCTATATTCAATAGACATTCACATCAGTTTCACTTTTATACACTGTCATTGATTTATATGCTGTAAAATACTTTTAGTCAACTCGTCTTACAAAACTTGTGTAATCATTTTTAGAAACAGCATAACAAAACTGCAGCAAAATGAAGGTACGCAATTTCATTTCATCATATTTTACACGTATTTTTATCATTATGCAAATTAGAAACAGTTTTAACAAATTTAAAAACCCAAAACATCTTCAGAAATTGAGATGCATACGAAAAAATGACACATAATGCTGACTTTTCGTTTCGAAAAATCGTTCCTATTTCAGTGCTTCCTGAGATATCTGGACCAACTGCCGATATCCTTGAAGAAGGGATGAAAGAAGTTCTAGTTGGGGAACTTGATGACTTACCAAAACTTCAACCTACCACAGTTAGGATTTATCTTGCATCGAATGAAAAAGGTACAGTAAAACTCTTCATTTACGGCCACCCTTCTTTACGGCCACTCCAGGTTAAAGGCCATGTTGGCTCCAAATATTTTCTTCAAAACTGTAGCAAAGTGCAGTCCTCCGTTACGGCCACTCCTAATATACGGCCAAATTCACTGTACATGCATACCCGCATTCTTCAAATTAAACTACATGTATCAAGTTTAGGTAGCAATGAGTTCACTTTATTAACTTTTTGTAATTTCTTTAACCTGGTGTAGATATGAAAGCAGAAAGGGAAATAATCATGAAGAAATCTGTCCCTGACATTCAGACGTATTGTGCAGAATATGGGCTGCATTTCCAGCTAATTGACATGCCTTGGGCAGAGGTTGCAAACGTAGCGGCCAATGAAGTACATGAAGACGAGATTCTCAAATGTCAAAATCTCTCGATTGGACCAAATTTTATAGTAAGTATTCCATTTCATTTGATTACTCAAGAAATTAACATGCCATCAATACAACTATTTTAATGTTAATGAGCTTTTAGTTTAACGTTAACTCGTTACCATGAAGGCATTGATTGGAGAAATGATTGGCGCACTGCAACCTCCGAATACCGTGTGTGAAGACGAGTACAATGCATTGGTAACAGCTGGTATGGATAACAACGTGCAAAACATTGAACTCCTGCAGGAATGTTACGTGGTGGATACCCTCGCAGAAGGGTCTCAGTATGTTCTCAAGGTAAAAACATGTTGTGTTACCTACATTGAATTTGTAGTGAATTCTACGAAACAACGTAATCGCTTACGTCATTATCTCAGTGTGCAACCCGCCTAGCTCGAACTTCAAGGGAGCCACAAAAGGTTGAGGTAAATGGGAGTTCGAGTTAAAGGATAAAAATACTTCTTACATGTATCAAATGGAAATGAAAAAAAAGTCCTTCTAAGAGATAAAATGAGTTGAGCAATATCGAGCTAAGCGGGTTACACTGGTATTTATAATCGGTTTTCTTCGTCTATTGACAGGATGATCTTGATCAATCCAAGGTAGCAAATTTGGTGCAGGTATTAAAGAGAGTCGGTCACATAGTGGATGAGAATACTGATGACTCTTCAAGCACAGTGATTGCAACATTAAAATCAGGTACGAACTATTCTCAGTAATTACGGAAAATAAATACGGAAGACAATATTTGCATGATGCATCACCTCTTATTGAAATGCGCTGTATGCAGTTAAACAACAAATCTGAAGATTTGACCTTTTTGTGCCAATGGCAAATCTACCATTGTAATCGTCTTACGGATTTCCCTGTATATTGTATATGTAGGTCTTGAGAAGGATATCATGCAAGGAGTAATTAATACGAAAGATCCTCGGAATTACTGCTTGTGCTTCCGTCGGGAATGGCAGCACATGGATTATAATTCCAAAGACGCTCTGGAGAATTATGTTGACGTAACTACTGGTGATGACGGCCAACAAGTTGCAGATACTGATGCACGTAAGACAGTACAGAATTTGTCCAATCAGGTATAAAATATTTTGATTATTCCTGAATTTCAGTTCTCTTATGCAAGACTAGTAAGATGCATTATACAAAACAGAAATCAACCTAAGGTACTGATGCTGTCCCTGCCAAATTTACAGCTCATGCAGCACTTGGGTGTGGGGAACTGTAGACAGTATTTCCTGAACCACGAAGAATACAATGAGGGAACAACTACCGAATATGAAGACTATCTAGAAAACCTCAGCAAGGATTTCACAAATGATGTCAAACACATCATTAAACAAGGGCTGAACAGGCAAAGGCAAGGCAGGAGTCTAGCGGTATATAACGAGGCCTTGCATCATGCGCACATTTGTAATACCTACTTGCTACATTTTCAAGGACAGAAAGACCTCTTGTTCACAGTTGAGAAATTTCTGAAGGACCCGAGAAGAAATTTCAGGCCATTTGTTATTCACGGAAGTGTCGGATCTGGAAAATCTGCCGTTATGGCTAAAGTAGCAAGCTCCGTAAAATCCTGGTTTGCACAGGAGTGCGTTGTTGTTACGAGATTTCTAGGAACAACATTCAATAGTTGTAGTATTTATCAAACATTAGTTAGTATCACTCAGCAAATTTGTTGCGCTTATGGTGTCGACTTACCACGTACAGACACGGAGATGAAGACTTTGTACGATGCACTAGTTACATTCAGAAAAGTTATCGAAACTGTTTCTGACCAATTTGCCGGAATTCGACCGCTTGTTATGGTGTTAGACGGCATAGACCAATTGATGCCAATTGAAGAGTCGATGAAAGCTCTGTGGGCAATATGTCAAATGCCGACTAACGTTCATATCATCATGTCTGTGGTGACAGAATTGGGAGAACTGAACTTAGCAGAAATGTTATCCTCCATGGTGACAGACACCGACTGCATCCAACTGATTGAGTCTCTCGGTCAAACAGATGTGATCAATTTAATTGACAGCTTGGCAGCAGAAATGGGTAAAAAAGTTACAGAAGACTTCAGGAAGAATCTTATTGAAACTTCGAAACTGTTTGAGAGCTTAGCAGATCCACTGTACATTTATCATTCCGTGAGCACTACACTCACAAATCCCTCTGACGAACTAGAGGCAGAGGATGCATCGGATATTTTGGCAGCCAGATTAGAACAGATGGAAGAAAAGTATCATCCATCGCTGGTCAAATACATCACGTCATATCTTACGGTAAATCCAATTGGGATTCAAGAAAGAGAATTACTGGGTCTTCTTAACTCTGATGCATCGCTAATGAGTTCACTATCACAAGAGGAGGACTCCCTTGTAACAGACTCAGGCATATCCACATTCACGTGGGCACAAATCAAGTTAGATCTTCGCAGTTTCATCAGGGACAATATTGTTTGCGGAAAGGTGGTGTTGGCATGGAATCACAGAATGTGGTTTGCTGCAGTTGCCAATATGTATGGTGTTATCTATCCAGGTATTGATGAAAGCTTGATCAGCACTGAAAGCACAACGTTCACCCTGGAGCTTCACAAAAACGTGACGAGCTTGTATCTTGGTGATGGTGACGAGTCGGCATCTGTGGTACCAAACCTCCCTCAACCAACTGTGAAGCATAACCTCATGAAACTTGCAAAGTTACCTGCGCACATGCACGTTCTTCTACCAGTTGAAGGTCTTCAGAAAGCAAAGAACAATATGTTCTTCAATCTTCAGTGGTTGTCTGCGAAGATTGCAGCTTTCTCTGTGCAGGACGTCCTCAACGACCTGCAATCAGCCATAAATCTGGCCAAGCAGTTTGGTGACGAGATGGAATTAGATCAACCTGAAAATACCGTTGAAGACCTGCAGGCCATGTACGAATTTCTTCAACTGTCAGCAGAAGGTCTCCAGTTAAGTCCTGATAGTTTGCCTGTGGAAATTATGGCCCGCTTACCTGGGATACTTGACAAATACCCAGCACTGGGTAACCTCATCAACAGTGTTAACGATTTCGTTGACAGCACCATCAATCCATGCTTGATGCCTGTTTACCCATGCCTAACAAGCCCAAATTCACCACTGAGACATAGTCTGCATGCATCGACACATGTGATTGGTCTTATTCAGGAAGACACGCTTGCTTTGCTCTTCAGTCAGCAGGCCGGTGTAGGAATATGGAGGCTGGACACCGGTGAGCTATTGCACCGCTTTCCTGTGAATGCAGAACAATCTGTAAACGGGATTATTCCGACAAAAAGTGGAGAATATGTACTTATCGGCCACTATTCTCATCTTAACCATGTGATGGACCTGGAAGTATACAGTGTAGCTACAGGCATACCGGTCATTAAAGCACAGTTCCCACAGAAGTTCGAGATCATGAAACTTGATGCTTGTGATGAAGTTTTGCTGGTGTCCACGTGTATGGATGTTGCTGGTGAAGACGAAGAACCTCAAAGATGCCTGTTAGGCATTGATATAAAGTCCAAAGAAATTGCCTATACCATACCAGTCACAGCAAACAACGTCCACAAACATGGCATATCAGAACTGGTGTTTTTCCAGGACTCTCTACAAGTTCTTTCAGTGGGTAACAAGCTTTCGAAGGATTTGGCATGCTGGAATCTGGAATCACAGGACCTTATGTGGAAAGTTGATCTTGACCATTATGCACAACATGTAAATGTTGCAGACGACAAGGTTGTTGCTGTAAGTTCTGAAAACGGTGTTCTGACAGTGATCAACTCGGAATCTGGCGAAATAATCGTCACCGCATCCGAGGCATCAATAACTGGTGTTAAAGATGTCTACATCTCAAAGCAGTCAAAACATTTACTACAAGGCTCTGTTGCCGCTGGACTTACTGTAATGGATATCGAGACGGCAACCATATGCAAAACAGTGAACCTAGCAAACTTCGCCAAAGCGAAATCAGGTGAAGTTACGAAGGTAACAATGGATCCAATGGAACAGTTTGTGTTCATTGCTTACAGCTCAGGGGTAATTGACGTCGTTTCCATTACGAGAGGAGAACATGTTACCACGCTGGCTGGTCACAGTGAAGGTGTGACATCACTTGTGTGCACCGAACTCGATTCCAGACTGTTGTCAGCCTCATTCGATGGTAAATGTTGCGTCTGGAACATCCTACCGGTAGCAGAAGGGTACTATCAGAGATCTGGTGAGAATGATCCTGGAAGGTAAATTTCATTAACGTAGATTTGTTGTATTTTGAGTATGTAGATATGCACCAACAACTTTTCTCAGTCATCTTGCACTTTTGATTACGTTCACAATAATACAAACTTTATCATTATTTTAGCTGGGACGGCATTGAACAGTTCGCAACCTCTGATAAAGCAGGCGGTGAAGCAACGGATGTCAATGTGGATACCAAAGGGCCACCCAGTCACGATGAAAGTATTGCTCAAATGTGCCTCATGTCTGGGAAGAACCTCGTCATAACATCCTCCACCAGCAGGCCTATTAAGATTTGGGACATAACTACGGGTAAGTCGCTAGAATTGACTCACAGTTGATGTTTTTTCCCACAAACGAACATTTACATGTATTTATTATTTAAGAGATGACATACATTTGAAACAAATTTCCGTTTAAATCAATCCGTATTTCAGGTAATCACACAAAAACCTTAGAAACAACAGAAAACGTAGACCTGATGTATTCTGCATACAAAGAAAAGTTGCTTGTAGCTCATGAATCGGTACCTGGATCCAGTTCAGTCCGGAATCTCACGGTAAAATGGGTTTTTTTTATAAAGTACTTGAATTAGTCCGTCTTAATTTGCCTTGGATTCAGCAACTTGCAACAAATCCACAAATGTTACACCATTGCCTTGCGCAATCTTTTAAAAGGGTGAAAATACATCGAGCGTATACATGTACATGTTTTTCAGGTATGGAATACTGAAACATACGACAAGGTGAAAATGGATGACGTACTAATCTACACGTCATGTCTCCTTCCAAGTGGTGACCGAATCTTTACCATATCACCAAATACAGAGGGAAATCGAGAAGGTAGATCTGTTGCCTTTAAACAAACATATCTAATCTCGAAAAACGGTGATATTTCCCATATATAATTTGTAGGATTTGCGATGAAACCTTATTCCGGATCTAAATGACATCTGACCGATTGTATTTGCAGGAATTATGCTTGGTGTCTATGACCTGTTTGAGATGAAGTCCGTTACATCTTTACACTGCAACATATATGGCGAGATGAATGCATCAAATCTGGAATTACTTGGCATTAGTACTGTGAAGAGACCACGCCCGACTGACGTTGCCAGCAATGACGACACTGATCTAGAAACCCTGTACCATGCTGTTTTAAATTACAGCCCAAATGAAAATACCTCATACTTCTTTACATTTATCATTAGTGGGGATCAGCTCTCCATGGATCACATAGATCCAGTGTATATTAACACTCACTCTCCAGCCTGCACTAAAGGTATGTTTCTATTCAGTAAACTCGAATTAGTAAAAATCCTAAACCTCGTATCCAAAAGTTGTGGTCACATTCATTCGATCAATGGAGTTAAGTATCCACTCTTTCGACACAATTCATTTGAACGTCATGTGCACAGGAATAGTATGCTGCTCTTTGTTAAAGAAACTTATGCTACAAAAATATCATGATTTTTGCAGTGCTGAAAGACGGCACAGCTGCAAGTGGCACCTTGGATGGAACGATAATCCTGTGGACTGTAGATGAACACGATATCACTGGGTATTTATCTGACCCATCCATGAAAAAGAAGCGCCAGAAAGATGGTCTGTTGCCCAGTGCAGCTCATGGCGCGAAGGTCAGTGACTTCACAAAATATTGACATTCCTTCAGATTAGTTATCGAGATAGTTTGAAACGACTGAAAACTCACATAACGACCTATTATTTAATCCAGATAACCTGCATGAGAGTTAGCAGTGATTACAAGAAGCTTACAGCTGTTTGCACGGATGGCAAGGCGAAAGTGTGGGACATCGTCAATCGAGTTCATACCAACACGTTCAGCACATCGACCAAACCTGTAAGTTAATCGATCTCCCACTAATAACACATCTTCCATTCAGTGTGCCTCAACAACGATTTTTTTTTGTATCACAGAATCTGTTGCTTTCATTCAGACTGACATTATTTAATTGACTAGAGTGTATCTGCCTGTGAATACGGAACCTTACCAATTAATTAAATCATGTACATTTCAGTTGCTAACCTGTGACATGTCTTGTGATGGTAGCCTGGTCGTGGTAGGTGGAGATGACAAACAGATCACCCTTTTCTCTACTACATCCAATTCGAAGCTCGCATCATTTTACAGCTACGATCATATTATGCAGGTTGCCATCTCTGCTGACAAAAGAAGCATTGCTGCAATAAGTGAAAAGGATTACAGCAAACTTATATTGCTGAAAACAGTCAATATCACCACTTAGTTTTACCGGTGGCAGTTGATTTCGTCACTACATTTTAAGCACAGCTGGAAGCCTTCAGCAACGATTTCAGAACGTTCTTTTGTCCAGACGATTCTAACGAGGGGTCACAACCCCATACTTCCATCAAAACTACTCATGTCAAGATTTTCC
>JBCAUI010548434.1:0-10487 GCA_038406195.1 Haplosyllis anthogorgicola
GGGGGGGGGTGCCTGGCCCGTTGGGGGGGGGTGCCACCCCTATTTTTACCCAAAATTTAGTGGAAAGTGCATGAAAAATGAAGAAAATTTGGGCCGTTGGGGGGGGGGGGGCACGTGCCGGGGTGCCCCCCTAGATCCGCCACTGGAAGCTGAGACCGTTACCATTTAGACAGACTGATTTAGTGCAGATCCATCTTAGATTCAAATTACAGTAGAACCTGTTTTGAGCGGCACCTTTTTTACGGAATACCTGCCTTGTAGGGCAGTGTCACTGTAACACGAATCCTTATTTCTCATTTTTATTCTACCTGTTTTTTGCGGCATATCTGCCATTTACGGCATCATTGCCCTGAAAAATTAGGGAGCCGCTCAAATTAGGTTCTACTGTACAGATGCTTGTACAGCAAGTGCGATCATAGAATTGTCATTCAACATGTCACTAGCCTTTGTGCCATCTGCTTAAATACGTATATAAGATATAGCATAGCCATTATAAACTGTTACTGTCTTAAACGGCGCATATTCTTTTGTTCACATACATGTATAACAGGTGGCCGTTAAAAACAAGAGATGGTAGATAATTTGTAACGACATTAAACCCGTGATTTGTAAAGTAAAGTGCATCTGTATCATTGTAATAAGAATCACACAATAATTCATGTGCGTAGCTTTTGTAAACTAGCAGAAAATTATGAATACATAGCAATCGAATCACACGTGCATCTGAAAACGTAGAAAATGCTTTGCAATAAAAACGACTATATTACGTAAATAAATGGAAATATTTGAACAAATTTATTGATAAACTTCCAAAGGAAAAATGGGCATCTCTCGCCATGTTAAATGATCTCGCTTCTATCATGTGCCAGAAATCTGTAACCGTTTACGTAAATTTAGTGTATAAATTTATGTGCAACATTTCCAGAAAATATGAGAGAACTCCGTGTTATTGTAAAAGAACAAATACAAAACGGCAAGATGTGACCTGTTACACACAAAACTGACAGGGGGTTTCCTTTAAATTTTGAAGCATCATTTACATGTATATTTGGAAATTATTGCAAGTATGACTGTCGACATATCATGATTTCCACGTACAGGCTTGTGCGCTGTGACATGGTATTTTTATGTGTGTGTATGCTAGATGCAAATGTCAGCATGATTTATGCGATCACTAGTGTCTAAGAGCTAAATGTAAAACTTGAACTGCGCTATTTTACCACAGCCAATGCGCACAGTCTTCTTTTTACTATTACTATGAGTACAAGCGAATTTACGTTTGGTTACGAGATGAATCATGATAAAAGAGTCTGATTCACTATTTTGTATAAAAGAAATGATTGTGATTGATTAAGACCGAGTATCTTGTAATTTGTGCCGATGTAAATATTTCATACAGTAACCAGTGTTGCTATGCTTGTTTGTATATTATTTACAACAAACGTTCATAATTCATTGTTGTTTAATTTTGGTAACAAAACATCAAAGCTATGAGGATTTTTTTTCGTATTATTTGTAAATATGTAAAATTGCGTTACATTTTTCTTGGCAACCATGGTGTTGTGTACAGTGCTGTCCTCTTGTGTCAAAATGCGAACAGTCGGATCAAAAGAAAAACCGAAGTTGTATTTCTTGATTTCTTTGAGAATATTTTTACCTGTGAAGGAATCTAATCACTGTGCATTTAATTATAACAAAACCAACTCAGCAAGGACATAACATTTTGTCACAAGAGTAAAGTACGGAACACAGACCATGTGCTGCGCTTAGTATCAACTGTTATTAAAGCTTTATTATTGATATGATACATAGGATCTAGTCATAATAGCCATAAAGTATATTGATGCCAATATGTTATTACTACTACAGACCTTCCCACAAACTAAAATAAATAATGAAAGTCTTGCCACAACTTCCCAAAGAGTTTTGTCAATGCCATAACCCGTATTTGCATAGCATGGAACTCAAGTGCATGTACAGGACGCTTCATGCGAACTACACTATGTGCATTGGAAGGACTAGGCAATACTTCATCAGATTAAGGTTTGCAATTCACGGTACAGGTTATCCCGCATAGCTCCATCAAGTCTAAGCTAAGCAGAAGGTCGAGTTAAACGTTAAGTTTACAATAAATAACATTGATTGGACATGATTAAAGGTTTGATTTGGCAAGAAGATCGAGTTAGCCTTGTTCGAGCTAGGTGGAATTACCTGTAAATGTGATTGTGAATTTATGAGAGCTCATGTTTCATTGGTTTACTTGTTATTGTATTAACAAAATGAAAAATTGTAAAGCGCCGGTGATAAAACATCTAGTCTTCTAGGGCGCTACATAAATGTACAGCACATTTAGCATTTAACAATGCTAAATAGACTAAGCGTACATGGATAGCAGTCACGCAGTAATCTGGTATCTGAAATAGACTATTACAGTTTAGTGGGAAGGTCTGTCACTCTTTACGCTTGACCATTATTATAGTGCATTCCCGTTATACTGTACTTCTCTGTGTACATTAGTTACTTGTTCTTGTGATCATTATTATATCGATATTGCGCCTCATCAATGGATGCCTTCTGTTTTGACTAAGTATTTCTGATGGTTGCCTGGGAATAGCATTTTTGGGTTAGGCCTAATACAGAATAATACCCCATTTTAAGTGAAATTTGTAGAAATAAACGCAATTGAAGGTATAATCGTTTAATCAAACAGTACAATTTCCGGTTTTTCTGCCACATACACGCACAAAATAATTAAATTTTAAGTTGCATGCAGTGCACCAACACACTGCAATGAGAGTTGATGAAAGGTGACAGGAAAAACTTGTATGAGACACTGTCCTAGTGGCTGGAGTTACATCAACTAGGTTATAAAATGGCAGAAATCCACTTCTAGTTTTATTGATTTAGATGTTTATTAAAACTTTTCATCTTGAAATAAGTACTTGTTTATTTCATGTTGTTTGAAACACACAGTAGCCCACGTGACATGATCACATGACAGATCACATGGCTAGTTCCTGTGCAAGTTGTTATCTTATGTTGGTGCTACATGTATGTTTTACATGTGTTACATGCGCTAGAGTATGTATTACGTATTTTTGGCAAATTGATCAGTTAGAATTGTACACCCTGGTTCACCTTCATTACGGACTTGAGACAGTACGAAACACACGCATATATTTCTTTGTAAATCCTCTCCCAGTAGATAGTATAATCTGGAGCCCATGACTTGTTTAGCTGCATGCCCTTCAACCTGAAATATTTTGTACCTGAACCTACTGCACAAATTCCTAAAAACATCACTTGCATTGTGTTGCAGTTTCAGGCACAAATTATTTTTAGGGACAACCAAAAACATTGCAAATATTTTTCGCGCTTTCTGGACCAAACTAATACAAAGCACCGAAAAGTTGCACGAATTATGCCTTACAATACTGTATTGTGTATAATATATAAGAAGACATCTTTTCAAAGTCAGTATGGAATGCCCTGCATAGGTACAGTCGATATTTATGGGGTGCTTACTCTACAGTTTTTGATGCTGCATCAAATTTCGCATTTTGTAGCAGTTCTCAGTGTTTTGCTGACTAAATAATTATCTTATGGTAGTCAAGCACCTCATGAATATCGACTATTATTCTGATAAGTATTTTAAACGTGCAATACTTCTATGTATATCTGCTATAAATAACATTGACCCTATGACCTTAGAAATGGCCTTGACCTTAAACTTATCTAAGTATATTTCACTGCACAGTAGTATTTCGTGTTCAGCTCAGCTTTTATATGAATACTTTACTTGGTAGTTTGCCATCAATAATTTGCTGTTAAACCATTTGATTGATATATTTGATCTTCATGAAGGTCAAAGTGACATTTCGTAAACGCTTTTCATGTAGATATTTTACTATGTTATTATTATGCATCTACTTTACTCAAGCCAAAAACAAAAAGTTAGCGAATTATTCATATCAGTTTTTGTATTGTTCTTGCCTGTTGTTAGTAACTTGTAGTTTCAGTAGTTAAGTGTATAAAGTACACGAGAACAAACGCGTTACAAGCCTATTTATCTACAATAGTGCACACAACCACAACACCAAGTGATCCAGAATGCACACAAAAACACAGGTCTCCCTGCTTAGCTCGACCGCTGTTAACTGGAACAACCATTTTGGGCAAACTGTTGAAAATACACATTAGCTGTTAACTCAGTGCTACATTTATCTGATAGCTCGAACTCCGCTTACCTCGAATTTTTTCTTGGTTCCCTTGCGGGTTCGAGCTAGGCGAGGAGATCTGTATAAAACTTATCTTGAACAGCCACAAAATTTCTGAATGCAAATTGACCGAGAATTGGGAGTGACCTTACAAAGGGAGTCTTTTCCTTAAGTATTTAACTGTAAACTCTTTAATACAAATTGGCCATTAAGTAGGAGTGGTGCTTTAAAAACGTGGGCTTTCCAAAGGAGTTTTACTGTATTTTGGCTGAACTTCACAACAGGACTTGCATGTCAGATTTTTTCTTCTTTTTTTGGTAATCAAGCGTAAAGGTTCTGAAATATTTATGCCCATTATTGTGGAGAAATACACTTAACTTTGTTATTCTTGCCTGGAAATGCAATAGTGTTAAGTCAGCTGTGTTATTTTATCGTTTGTGCGCATCCCAATGTTAGCTGTACAATAACTAATGGTGTTTCTACACCGCATTGTGTGTGACGATAGAATGTCAAGATATTAGAGAAAATGATGCGAGATTTTGTTCAACGATGTAGTCCCATCATTGTAATGTGTCAGACTGATCAGCAAGGCTTGGCGTGATATACTACAGTGTAAGGTTAAATATGTATTGTACATTCTGCATTGGCAGATCTTGAGGTTGGGAGGGGGTCGTGCCTTTTGCCCACCCAACAGCCCAAATTTCTCTTCAAGGGGACAAAAAAATTCAATTGCTCCTCCAATGAGAAATCCTGAATTCTCCCCTGCTGTTCTGCGGTAGACGTATTTAGGCATGGCACCCATTAATGAGCGAAATTTATATTGAAAGGGTTGCATTCAGTTCAAAATTTATTTTTACTTTCGGCGAAAACTTCAAAATTTACATTGCTTCTGTCTACTGCCATGCGGCGCCCTCTACCCATCCTGCACTCTTAGTTCTGCCAATGTAAAAAAAAAAATCCAAATCCCAGAGTTAGGATTTAAATTGCATCAATTACAGTAAAATCCACCAAGCCCACTGATTGGTTAGACAGCTTATTAAAATACTCGGTAGTCAATCAGTAATATAAAAATCTATCTGAACAATTGGTGCCTCACGATTTAGTCGACGAATAACATGTAAGTTCTTCATGTACATTTAATTGTTTTAATTACTAGTTGTGAAAAGTGTATTGTAGTTGTGCCAATGATCCTAGTAATTACTAGGTTTATTGGTTGCGCCCTAACAGAATAACTGCTGGATAAGGTGCAGAAACCGTTTTGTTTTTTTATTGCGGGTACTGAATGAGGCCTTAGTTTATTTCAGTTACAGCGCTTTTTCATAACCGTCAACGCTTGTCCGGAAAAGTCGTTCACACCTTAAATTGCACTACTTGACGTTTTCGTAACTAAGTGGCACCCTCACCACTTACACAGATGCACCAACTTGGAGCATTTATGTAAAGACCTTAAATTAACAAATCACATAAACGCCAGATAAGACAATTACATACTGCAGAACCTGTTTTGAGCGGCACCGTTTTGACGGCACACCTGCCTTTTACGGCATATGTGCCCTGAAAAATTACGGTGTTGGTCAAAACAGGTTCTACTGTACATGGTTATGAAAATGCGCAGTGAATTAGACGGCAACATTTCAATCAATACCTCAGCATTAGGAACTCTGTGCAGAATGCGCAATTTTTATTTTAGGCCTCATTTGTTGTTTGTTTGGATTACATTGACAGTGTAGCGATCGAAAATAAGAGTGTTAGTGCTAAAGAAGCAAGCATGGATGTCCCTCAGGACAAAACTTGACTCAAAAGGGCATTTTTTTAAGGGTAAAAGTTCCATGCACCATTTATTTGCTCCTTATTTTACCTACAAAGATGCCGCTGTGCAACCAAATTGTGCGTTAGATTTTGAATGTAGAATGTTTTACAGTTTCATCCTTCCACAGTGAGATTTTATAAACCAATACATAGCCTGAGCAGTTAGGTACAGTAAAACTCATCATTTACGGCCACCCTTCTTTACGGCCACGCCTGGTTTACGGCCAAGTTGGCTCCAAATATTTTCTTCAAAACTGTATTAAAGTGCAGTCCTTACGGCCACTCCCAATGTATTATGTGGCCAAATTTAAGAGGCAAAGAAGGTTGCCGTAAATGAGTTTTACTCCATTTACACGCATTTTGCGTTTATTTTTGCCATTGAAAGCTGACAATAAACGCACCTGTTTAAGCGTTTATTCTAAGCCACTGATGCTCTTGGTTTATTATATCAAGCTGTAAGAGTCCAATCACTTCATGGTGCTCTAATGCGTGAACAAGGACTTTACCCGAGATGAAACACTGGAGATTTTCTTAATGCGTACTCTAATTGTCTAATAAGTTGGATTGAAATTGACTAATTTTAGTAACGATACATGAATTGAACCATTTTCAGTAAAATTTTAAATACAGTGAAATGGTGCAACTTCGGTAGTTTGCTAAGATGATTCCATAATGTTCCAATCTCTATCCTCTCTAATTAGAGAAATTAGACGAATTAAGAAAAACTTCTGTTATATGAATAACTAAGCTGAAGTAAGCAAACTTTTAGAGCTTAATTTGCTTGAATACCTATTTCACCACAAATGTGCACTAAAATAATGGAGCCTTCCCACAGCTACAATGTATGTACATTACTAGGATTTTGTTGATCAAAATGTTGTTAGTATTTTAAGATTGCTATTGAATAAGAGTCATAATGTTATCATTTTATCTCATGTGATTTTCCTGTTATTACATGTATCATGTAAGTCGATTTATTAATAGGAATTTTGCTGAAGCCTTCGTATTAGGCTATGTTACCAAGAAATTTTATTTTTATGAAAATGCGCATTTAAAGTGCAATTTTGAAAACCAAGAAGCTTGGTAGCTGGGTAATATACACTCTAAAAGGTACGTTTTGCCAAAGGTAAAAATTGTAGGCAAAGCGCGCGTAAATACTTAGTTCTTGGTTTATGAAATTACACGGTGAGATTTCTTTTATTCTCTGCCTCTGGATTTCAGTGATATTACCCGGAATTCCGTTTACATGTAGTTTCTTTATCAATTTAAAACTAACTACTATTGGTTCTACTTTTGGATTAGAAAATTACTCATAATAGAGAATACGATCGCAGTGCATCATATACTACTGATAAATCTTTATTGAATTGTTCCGTTTAAACAGTGGGAAGATAGATACCAACTAATTAAATGCTGTAAACATTTGTATCTTATGCTTTAACTGCAACTTATGTATTAATTGATACCTGCATTTTGTAAATGTGTAATCAAATGTGCACCAGCAATATAAACGTACATGCTTGTACCCATTTCTGTCACAAACTGAAAGAATGAATCGTAGAGCATTTTCACAAACCAGAACAACACATTCAAGGTTTGTCCTAATTATTGTCAAGTAATTTAGGTCAATTATCCAAATTGGGTTAGAAAAAATTGGTGAATCAGACAAATTTGTCTAATTAGGCATTTTTGCTGAGATATTAGGCTATTCGTCTCAATGACCTAGCATGAAACTCAACTTTTGCGGGAAACACTGAAGTCATGTGTTGTTTCATCCACTGTTTTTTTGCGCAACAACTGGTTTCTGAAAATGTGCCGACGAAATGCAAAATACAGTAGAACCTGTTTTGAGCGGTACATGGGCACTGTATAAAACTGGTTCTATTGTATTTAGTTATCCGTGAAGTACCAGCTGTTTCTATTCACAAGGAAATATGAGGAAAGTGCTTTTGTATTGTTGGTGTATATTTTAAAGTCATCACATGGATCATGTTGTTGTACTGTGTTGTCGTCTCATTACGCTGTATATTCGCGTGTTGTCATAAATGCTGTACATATATTTGCGCTTGTTGTAAACAATTCAGTAAAAAACGTATCCATCATTTCAAACTGTATTTATGACAAAAATAACAATGAAAAGTCCTAATAGATATCAATGATCATTTGCCAATAATGTGTGGGCGTTTTCTGTTCAAACGTTTCCCGCAATGATTAGTGCAGAGTGCACATATGAATGGTCTTGCAGAACCGAAATACAAGGAGACAAGATACTGAATGATACAGCGCATTTTCATAAATTTAATGCCCATCCTTTAACGCGTTAAGTTGTTAGTTAGATAATGCTACCATCAGCTCGTTTTCATAAACTTTATGCATATCCGTAACGCACCAAAATATAGTGTTAAACATACATTTAATGCTTGTTGCTGCGTTAAAGGATGGGCGTTAAGTTTATGAAAACGAGCTGATAGAATTCCTCAATTGTGCTGCCATTATGCCAAATCTTTACTTGATTGGAATAGTTTCCCATTTTCCCAGATGACACGAACAATTCGGCTCTGGATAATTCCTTTACACAGCTTGTAAATAGGATTTGGCACAATGATGAACGTCACTTCGAAGAATAACAAAAAGTTAGCATTTAAAAGTCTGTTAAAGATAAATATTTATTATTGATTTAACTTTACAGTTTCAGTGGAATGAAAAACTTTCGTTTCTGCTTTGGACACAAATACAATTTGCCTTATTGAATGTAAATCCAGGAAGTATTAGGTTGAACACATCAGTAGTTGTGTCAACGACATTAAATTACATTCATCTTTATTAAATTTTTCTATGTGTCCGCAAATAAACTATTTAAATAGTCTATATAATACTAACGTTTTAATGTCTATGAGAACACTATGTACAGGGTCTGGCTATCTGTGCCACTTCTCAATATTTCCGTCAAGACTTCATCGGTTCTCCGTTTGTCACTTTGTGGCCCTGCTTTTCAAGTTCCGTTCTGAAAACACAAAAAAATGAGAAATCACTTGATTTGGTGACAAAACAGCGTACTAACAAATATTACGCTTTGTAGAATAATTACCGTATTCTCTCTAATTATGGCACCGGGTGCCAGGACCAATTTTTGATGGAGTGCCTCAATTAGAAATATTGTAATAGCAATTTTGATGTTTGCAATTATTTTTGTCTTAAAAAAGAGGGGGTGTCATATTTAGAGGGAATATGGTATGTCATTTACCATTACAGGTGTGGCTGTTCATTTAATTATGTCGGATATCGAATAAAATAGAAAATAAAAAGTAGGCAGCAATTACAGTAAGTTCACCCGTCCTACCCCCAGTTAGTGGTCAGATGTGACATTTGCACGCTTCTTTCGGCATATTGCATATGATGCATTTTATGCTTTAGTAGAACCAGTCCTGAGCGGCACCCTAATTTGTTACAAATAGAATCCTGTAGAAAAAAAGACTTATGCCGCCCAAGGCAGGATAAAATAAACATGAATTTAAGGTTTTCGTGTGTGATAGAACTGCTATAAAGGCAGGGTGTCCTCCAAGACAGGTTCTACTGTATGTTGTGTACTACATTGGCGGATCTAAAGAGGACACCACCAGCAGCATGTGCTCTCGCCAACAGCCAAAATTTCTTAATTATTAAGGGGGTTTGGGAGAAAAAATTGATGAGCACCCTCCAACGAGAAATCCCGGATCCGCCCGAGTACTGACCTGAGCTGCTGTGAGAAATCGTCCTCTATGTTATCGTCGTCCCAGTTATCCTCCCAAACATTCACGTCTCCAGCATCCTCATCAGCGCCCGTCCAGTCTGTGAAACAGTAAATATGTTTAATATTAGTATACTGAATCATCTGGAAAAATGGATGGCGAGTCCAAATAGATCTACTAGGTTTACCATACTGACAAAACTTCCACCATTTATTCACACAATGTAAGCGCAAATTACACGGCACTTTCAACTATATGTACAACTTACGTATTTCATATCAACATCAATTAAAGATAATGTCATTTGCTTGTTATCTCCACAGCAGCACATGCACAGGCCTGCATTTGATTAGCGTTTACAACTAAATAAATCTCCAAACTGAAAGGAAAGAGGCTAGGTCTGAAAACATGTTAAACCTGCCAAAATTTCAATCCAGATTTCTCCAAATTGCCCATATCCCATTGCCTAACATGTTTATGACTTGATCCCGGAAAGACTTCCTTAGCGCTAAGCACCCATAATCATGATATTTTGTCGTAACATTTTTTTTTATCATTTGTCGTAACATCATGTTACACAAAAATGGTACGACATGAAAAAAATGTCTATATACAGAGAAAAAAAAATTGACATTGTATATTGATATTTCTGATGGCCTTGACAATATTTTGTCGTAACATTTGACCTTTACTTTGACTTAATAAGTATTTTAAATAGTTTTAACTTTGACCT
>JBCAUI010548445.1:0-10486 GCA_038406195.1 Haplosyllis anthogorgicola
TTTAACTGTGTGTCCAGGAATAAGGTTCAAAGAAAAATACAAATATGGCTGCCAATTTGAGAATAATGGTCATAGCACCATGATTTTTGCTAGGCTTTGAGATGGGACATAGGTGCATATGTGTATAAGATATGAAGTGTCTATGATCATTAGTGTGCTCAGGGTGACTGCACAAATGACGACGACAACGACGGATGATGGACACTTCATGATTCTATAGGCTATTTTGCATATATGCCAAATGAGCCAAAAAGTACATGCATGTAAAATCATACAATTAAATCGTATCCAAAAGTGAAAACACAAATGAAGAAATAACCATTGGATAAAACTTATAACAAATAATATGAACAATAAATGTGGCACAATGTTGACTAGCTCCAACATAACGGAAAGTTACATTCATTCACAGAAACAACCTTCACAAATCGTCAATTTACAATAAAAGCTTGAGCCAAAAGAATGTCGCTATCACTTCATTCTCCGGACATTATGTGACCACCTAATTGGCAAAAACAAAATAATAATTACTGCAGCAAGTTAAAAAGTTCCGAATCGTTCTTATCCTGGAGTTTAAAACTACTATCACAAATAAGGTACAACGTCGATGCTGATTTCGAAGAGGCTTTGCTAAACCAACGAATGAACCCATTTAAATACTGGTAGAAAGGAATGAAAACATTGTCGGAATGCGTTTAAAATAACCCAGAATGATGGTTAATGCTCTAATATTATCAGAACATATCACAGATGTTTCTTGTAACATTGCACTGTAAATAAATAGTTTATGGGCTCATTCACTGGTTTTTCTTGTATAAATAATCACTAGCATTAACTACCTAGCTTATCTGACATTAACAAGTAAAAACGAAAGTAACAAATGACTACAATACCAATATGAAAGTCTTCTGCAAGATTATTCCTGTATACCTTAACGACCAAGTCACAAAAATTATTGCTTATTCTCATTAAAACAAACCGATATATGTACTAATAGGAAAAAGTGACATATCCTTTTAACACAACGCATAGAAATGGAATTGAATAGTAATAATAATAAGTTCAACAAAATATTAGTTTTCCCTGTACAAAAATATCACATGCTATCTACAGAAAATGTACACAGTTTTGGTTCATAATAAAAGTACACTGTATTTGTCAAAATGTGGAATTAAATGTACATATCTGGAATGTATTTTACAAGGTCGTGTTTGAGAAGCGGGGCAACCAGTTTCATTTGCATTTTCTAGAATCATTGCTACCTGAACACAGGTAGCTAAGTGACGAGTTTGTAGTAATTTTATACAATCCTGACAGTTAACTGCGTGCGTGCGTGTGCGTGCACACACACACATCTAAGAAGACCATTTCAGTATTTAGTATTTATAAAATAAATGAATAGTGAAAATTTGTCTTCCTTATGACGTAGGGAATGACGTGAAGGTAGCATTTACGCTCCGTGTAACCCTTTAATTTGTTTTGTAACCAGACAATGCAAAACGAACTAATGCACTTGTTTTAAATTTTACAGCGATCTGTAAAAAAGACTCCATCTAAATTATCAGGGTAGGCAACAAGGTTTGGGGTTTGAAACACTAAATCTGTTTTCCCTTTACAGTAAGTACATGTATAAGTCTACCGTGTACGACGAAAATCAAGAGCATTTATCAATGATCATGGTTAAGAACTTTACAATAATTAATATTATTATTGAGCAAACCTTTGTGCTAACCATAATTGGCTGAAAGCCCTGGTATTACAACACTGGAATCTATCGTACATGTTATGATTTCAATTGAATATTTCGTAAACAGACAGCACATGTGACGTAATATACCTAAAAGAGAACATTTTGGCAAAATTACTTTATTCCGTAAATTATTTTAATGGAATGTTTTTGCGTTTTGATCATCTTTTCTTAATATTTTTTCCCCTTAGAATCTTAAGCGAATTCACCTTTAATATGGTATGAAAATTCAAATTGTGTAACTTATAACAAGCATGAATCATGGATATTTAAATCCTTATCGTTTATGAAATTTTGGTTCTTATGCTTCAAACAGCATTAAGGAAAATACTTATTACTGGATAATAAGAGTACAACATTCTTTTTTTTATACCTAATTCACGTATACAATTAACTAAATGTTTTCTTTATGGATGAATTCTTCTAGGGACTTTATGGATACGATTGTTATTATTAAAACACTAAAAAATTAATTTTAGTTCACTAGTATAACCTTAAATTTCACAATAAACTACTTTTTTACCATTGAAACATTAAAAACAGAATCATGATTTGACAATTTTCTAACTTTAGTTAATTTTATTATGCCGTAACTGCTTTGTCGCTATCTATGTAGGCTTCTCAAGTATACAATAAACTGTGCGTTTGATTGCTAATTATGTCAACAGTTACAATGAAGCTAATTTTTTACGGCTTCGTCATAAATAACCACAATATGTGGTTTTAGAACCATTACACCACTGGGCCATGTTACACCAATGCATAACTATGGAAAGACAATTTGTTACATGACTAGAATAATTAAACAATGCATTTAAAAGTTCTCTGCAAGTTTTACAAAATTATTTCCAACTATATCTTTAAAGATTGGAATATCCCATTTAGAAATTCGGTACGATTTCTGTCCGATATATTATTATAATGATATTCATCGTCCAGTAAAATAATCATGCTATTTTGATAATTTAACCTTTCCACAACACTGCAATGCAGAATGTCCCTGCATGGCGATGTCACTACTTGTTTGGACAGTTTGTTTCTGTTTTTACCTCAGATAGTGTTGAAAACATTGAAAGTATTGTGACGACTTGTATTTTCGTTCATCCCGTATCCCTTTTGACACAGCCAACAGGTCCTTTATATTTCATTTTATTCCAACCCACAGCCTATTTGTCATATATACATACAGGTACTAAGGTTATTCTGGTTGTGAATTATCATAAATATTCCTGCTGACAATAAGAGTTTCCTAGTTGTAGTAATGGCTACACATACAAATTTGCAAATAATTTTACCATTGCCGTGGCAATACTAATTTGTATTTAGTAATAAAGTAGTTTGTTCCTAAGCTAGTTTTATACCTACTATCACTTGTTATTTAAAGGAAAATACATGTAATTTAGTTATGTTGTACGTTCAATATACATATCTCTTTCTAGGACTAAAGTGTAGTGATGTAACAGTTGCTATGATAACAATAGGTAAGACTGTGGTTGCTAGTGGAAGGGTTCCACTTCTTTCTATTCTGTGTTTACCGCTATGTTCATGGGTGAGATTTTGTATTCGTAACATCGCAGTAGTCACGTGTTTGCTATAGTTACAGGAATTTGGTAACTAAGGACTCAATCTGAGTCATCATTTCTAGCAGAGCCGTTGCTAAGGAAGCGATGACTTGTACTTCCACCGCCACACGAGTGTGTCGCTTCTTCAACCTGTCAACAAATCAATCAGTATGATTAGACTGAATTTTGGATACAAGGCGTTTTTCTTTTAACTGATGCAATATCGAGGCCCAATGGCATTTACGTTTAATTACACAACATAGATAAAATTTATCAAAGATAACTATGCTACTGAACTGGTCCTTCAAGATTACTTTAGTACAAAGCACAAGTCAATAAAAGGGAATGAATTGGCACCCACAACCAAAGCATAATCCCAAATCCTCCATTTGTTTTGCTGAGTTTTACAATAACATGGGTTTTTTTACATCATGGAAAGCTTTTTTTGGCAGTGTGAAGTGCCAATGTCCTTATTTAAGATGTACCCATCAACCAGTTAACTTTATTACGAAAAGGATGTGTTTATTGCAAACTTATTATTCCTTTTCCAAAACCCAGTGATTGAAGCTTATCTTTCAGCTGTATTTTTGCTACGTGTCTTACTTTATTATCTTAATGTTAGCTGCGTTGTTGAATTAGCTCTTCCTGTTGTAGATATACTCAGTATTAATAAAGAGAATTTATCATGTAAAACTTATCATTTGAAATAAACATTTAGTACAAAATTACAACACAGTAATTTTTCATTATGAAAATGCAATTGAATCTCATGCATTGTTCACTGACAACTACAGTAGGACCTTCTTTGAGCAACATCTCTTTTGAGCGACATTCTCTCTTATACAACTCTTTTTGCGCAACATATTTTAGTATGAAATGCATGTAAGCATGTCTCCTTTGAGCGACACCTTTCCTTTTATGACACTTTTGGAAAGCAAAATTGGGAGTCGCTCAAAAGAGGTCCCACTGCAGCTGATAACCATAAACTTGTTTCTTTTTTACGTATTAAAAGAAGATCGGTTAAACGAAATAAACTGAATTATTAACATGTTTGTGTCTTTGTTTTCTTCCAACACACAAGAAACCATCTACGTTGAAAAAGGAAATGGTAACATGCATAGAGTTAGATTCTTTCGAACGACCCCAATTCTAAGAGGGTATTTAAGAGCCAAGCACATAGAAATGGGTACAGGTTGATATAAAATGGGAAAATGTGCTTGTTTTTTTTTGTAATGATAGTGTGTTTGTATTTTACACAAGAAAACAGAACAAGGAATACAAGTGGTCGTTCAAAAGTAAAACTTACTGTGGTAAGATACCTGTATTCGGGTGAACAAACGTGTTTTACCCTTAAGATGTTTCGACATGATCTTAAGTACTCCGTAGCCACAGTCTGCATGCTCTTTTGTCCCAAAGCAAAAGTTGTTTTTTGACCGAGTTATTGTTAATGATGATAAAACAAGTGTCTGATGAGTCACTTCACATCTATTCGGTCCATCAATACTTACCACAGTTTGAAAATAACCTTTTCCATTAAACTGTCTGTGCTGTGCTTTGGTAAAAGGGGGTATGTGACACCACCGCACCAACGGACATAGTCTTTTTGCATTATACAAAGCACCAAATACCTTGCAGTTGAATATGACAACATTCAATTTGACAACATGTGTTGAAGACTTTTGACAGACAATCCCAAGATCGTGGGTATGGATGGGTGTAGCTGCATAGGTCTGAACAGTACACAGAAACTTAAGTTGTTTCGTCTTGTCATGAAGATTACCAACCAAAAGATACATCCAACAGAAAACTTAACCCACAGTCAATGTTACCTGTAAACGGCTGAATATGTTTTGGTAGTTTCTACAATCTAGCACACATTCTGGAACACCCTGTAGCTCAAAATCTGAGTAGCACTTCTATAATCAGAGAAAAAGTGGCAAAAACGAAAAGATAATTAGTGGAAAAAAGTCTCTATATGTTAGAGAATCATTCATGCCGGGTGCACAGTAAAATACCTGAAGACGACTGCGAATAGTTTGATACGTTTTGTTGTCAAGAGCGCTGGCAGGAACCCCTTGCAGCTCAAAATCACTGTAGCATTTCTGTAATAAAATTTCAACAAGACAACATGTATAGCGAAGAGACCTTATGCAGACTCAAGACGTCTACGTCTACCTTTTCCCATCTCGCAAGAATAAAATACACAACATCGAATTGACAATACTTTGATGTACAATAGAAAAAGATGTCATGAAAGTTTCATTGTTGTTTTATTACTCTCTAGGAAGAAATATTGATCGCACTGTGTTATGTAGACTCTCAAATGTCTAAAAATAGGTCCAGATGGACCTGAGCTCATTTCGCATTATCAAAAAACTAAGACAATCTTAGTCACAGTATCAAATGAACACAAATAAAGTGTTTTGGATGAAATCTCCAATATGTGATATATGAAAAACACAAATATGGCTGCCAAACTGGAAATATATGTGGCATCAACATACTTTTTACAAGAAATGAAGAGGGTACATGGGTGCATATGACTGTCAAATATGCATGTCCAGGAGAAAGGATCAAAGAAAAATACAAATATGGCTGCCAATTTTAGAATAATGGTCACAGCAACAAAATATTTGCCGGGCATTCATAGGGGGCAAAGGTGCATATGTGTGTAAGATATGAAGTCTCTATGATCAATAGTGTGCTCCGGGTGACTGTGCACAGACGCTGATGCTGACGACAATGACAGCAACAATAACGACGACGGACAAATCATGATTCTCTAGGCTCTTTGGCATTAATGCCAAATGAGCCAAAAACCAATATTATTTCTAATACATGTATTTCAAAATTCACGTGACCAAAATAAAAATACTGGCAAAGCATCAATCAGCATTCTACAGGCATCTAGTTATTCTAAAAGTTAAAAATACTTTAATGTTGTAACTACAAACAAAATAATATTAGTTGTTAGTATTGCTATGTGAAATGGTAAAATGAAGTAATATTGCATTGAGTGCTTGCTCTCTACAGTCAAAATTGCATAACGTGGTTTTCAGTTGTTAAGTGGTTGTTTTTTACTGGTCGAGAAAGTACTCAGTTATCTACTTCAGTAAAATTGATGACCAAAATTATGATGCTACAGTATTTAAGGTAAATGGGTGATAAAAATTTATATTTGAATTATCAAACATCAAAGATAAATAACGAGAGGGTAACTAAATAATTAAATGAATTACTCCAAAAGAGCTCGTAAAATTTAATCTAAATGTTGCTCAAATAAGACAGCTGTTATTTGTAAAATTGTTACACACACGTATACTACTGATACGGAACAGTTATGCATTACAAGCAGAAAATTGTTAATCATATTGGATCTACATGTAGTTTCCATGTAGGAAATAGATGTGTCCTTACCCGAACCATATTGGAGAGACAAGTTAACTGGTAGGGATGCAATGATTGGTCGTGACGATCTTGGAGCCAGTCAGCTAACATCTTCATTTGGGCACAATACCAGGACTACAAGCAAAAAATTTAATAAAGTCTGTCATAGAAGTAGGACAAATGTGAAACTACGCACATCTGCATGTAATCTTAAATTGAAACAGTCTGTATCATGTGATACAACATAACTCTACCCCATTTTAAACTTTTTATGTAATTACAACATTTGGCTTAATGTCTGTTGTACAACTTCTTCTGAAATTTCTACAGGAACATACTCATCGTTTCTTACCTCAAATATAGTGAGGACATATATTTCATCCACAACTCGTTGCCTCAATTGATCCAGACTTACACGCATGAAGCTCACATAAGCCTTTCCCAACTCGTCTGTAGGTTTCTGTTGTTGGACATTATATCATTATTGAGTTTCAAACATATTTAGACGCATAGGGTCACTTAAAAATTCAAGAAAAGGAGAAATATGTTGTGATAATCTGAATAAAGATTGGTTTCAACGTAATGATTTAGTTTAGTTATCGATTACCGCCACAAGGCGCCAACTAGTGGTGTCCGGAAGTGATGTCTTACACGCAGCGCGTGCATGATGTCACCACATAAATCATATAAAATAAAGTGCACACAAGACGCACCTCAGAAGGAATTCAGTAATTGAGGGGTTCACAACTATGTTCTGATTGCCTCAGGTAAATAAAGTAATTCAGTAATTTACCATTAATGATTCAGTAGCTTAGTATCAACCATTACACAAGTAAATAACCTATCAGTAAAAGTATATATATTTAGCAGCTATAACACAGTGGCAATATTGAGTTCACATTAATTAGTAACTCTGCAGAACGACTGTCTACAATAACATTGCTAATTTCATATTATAGGGTCTGACACTGTGAAAAGTCATTATTAATGTACAATCTTATTTAGTTATCTATACACAATACAGCTAATTTTATACGTTTACTCTTCCTTCGGTCTTTACTCGAAGCATACCAAACTAACATTGTCGAACCAAATCAAGTGATAACATAGTAGACTGTGTTTCCTTTAAGGGCGTTCTTAACAACCTAAAGGTGTCAACTGACTACATTAGCAACTTCGACTAAATTCATTAAAAATACCAGTTATTGGGTCCTAAAAGTCGTTCTGGACAAAGTAAAATTTAACCAAAACAACAAAACATCTACAAAGTTTTCTCTAACTGGAAGATGGAACTAACTTCAGGCTACTTTACTTGTATCCTATTCATGCTAAATTAGCTCTTCACTCATCTACGTGGAGTGTGGTCGTTTTTGTATCACGAAATATACTGGTACTGAAACATTTATTGCATGTATTTCAAACCGCATACGATGTTGCTATCTAAATAATTTAACGTTTCTGAATTCGTCTGTGGGATATCGCGTGACAGAGAATTGTTATTTTGGAAAAGATCACACATTCTCATAAAAGGTAATTAACGGCAATAAACGTTTCAGTAACAGTGAACATTTATCAGTGTTAAGTAGTCGGTAGTTGTTTTACCATCAAAGACTGTGCTCGCTGGAGAAAAAAATGTAGTTAAAACTTAATTAATGAATCAGTACTTTGTCAATATCTTCCTTTTGGTTTTCATACCTTATTTAATGTGGCCTTAAAAAACATCTGGGTGTTTATATTTAATTAACAGCAAAATATTCCATGCCTAATTGTTGGAAACCAGTGAAGTTTTAAGAAGATAATCAGGATATAAAGAACAAAACTTAGAAGTTAGTTGTAGTTGCGTACCGTTAGAGAAAGAATGGAAGAGAAGAAGGATCCTTCGTCATACCGTGCCAGCTTACTCAGTATATTCTCCAGTACTGTCAGCAGCTACAACACAAATGGCATTAGATAAGAATTATTTTCTAAGAATGACCTCTGGATATTTATTTTTATGAAAATCTGCATTTGGTATATTTCTGACGATGTTACTCAATTTCGATACCAGTTTTATTCTAATTGTCCCCTGAAACTGTTAAATACACATCTGGCAAATTTTACACGAAGCAAGTAAACCTTATTTCTTCGTATACATGAATCGATTTAATTCAGCTCTCTCAACCTTCAATATACCCACCTTATCGTTGAGTGAGTGAACCATCTGGTTTTGAACTTTCTCTAGGAACTCGTCACTCTTTGTATGATACTGATGCTAAAATTGTACAAAATATGGATTAAGGATAAAGAACACACTGTAACAAAATTATGCAATGTTTCCGGAAACAATATTTTGTACTAGAATACTTAAAAGTCACAAAAAACTAAACTGGTGGAAAATTCATGTTTAGGACTTATATTACTATTCTACACTTAGTTAATTCCTATTGCTATCTCCGAATATTACAAAAACAAATAAAGTTGACCTAACAATTCAATTTTACATCAACAGAATTGATCTTACTGCAAGACGAATGTTTTTGACCTCAAAGCCTTTTCAAATAAAATGTATATCATGCTGCTTACCCCCCAGAATAAAATTAATACATTTAATATTATAATCACTATACTTTGTTATAATGAAAAAAAAAAGAACATTTGAGAAATGTGCTTTTCTAATAAACTACTAATTTGGTTTATCCATGTGTTTTACTTTTATTTCTTTAACCGCCACTTCACAACACAAGATATAAAAAATCAGAAAAAAATAAATTGAACAAGGACGAAAAGTTGCCATGATATGACAATAGTGATGTTAAAAAGGTACCTTATCATGCTGTAAAAATACCATATGAATACCAATTAGATATTTAAAAAGTGCGTACAGAGAGAAAATCCAAAAGAAAATATGCATGTGTTCATGTACCTTCAATATGAATTTAACAATTTTCCAAAAGATATTTCAGCACATACACATTTCAACTACCAAACTTGTCCAAGTCATATGTAGACAAATATTTGGCAGTTCACAACAAGAAAGAAGTCTGTCCACTGTTGTTAGGCACAGCTCACAAAAATCAATGAATTAATCTATATGCCAAAGCTAAATAAATGTGTCCAGTTGTACATGTACATGTGTACACATATTAAGATTTTGAATGTTGGTGATGGTTACAAGACAACAGTGCACAGGCATCTAAGATTTCATTCCAAGTATAAAAAAACCCCAGATTCCAAGTAATACAAGCGAATAAAATTTCGGCACGATGATAAATAGTTACCCTCTCATCCTATTTAACAGAAACATTTTGATAATTTAACATTTTTCCCAAAACCATTTCACTTCACGTCTTTTTAGTCAATCTCAGTGGTAAATATAAACACGTAATAATAATTTGCACTGTGCAAAGATACGATTTCATTGTATTAACAACGATGAGTATTCTGAAAAGGAAGCCCCTTTTCACCGAATACAAGTCTTTACAAAGAAAAAGGTGTACACTCATGAATATTTCAGCATAGTGTTATAATAAGCTGTAGCATTGCTGTAAGTTTATCGAAATATTTTTTGTTGATAACGTGTTCAACTTACCATATCGACTCCGTGGTCTAATGCACATAGTTTCAGGGCCTACAAAGGAAACAAAAACTCTTTCAAATAGACATTATTTTACTTATATTGGATAGTTTCTCACTGTTTCTTATTTATCATCCACTTGCAAGAATTTAACACGTTGTAACAGTCTCATTTTCATGCCAGTCTGAAATTCATGCCGCGTAAATAGTTGAAATTTGTGTAGACGGTCATGGAAAG